>UESW01002888.1:35050-147904 GCA_900491605.1 Calamus simplicifolius
AGAAAAAGAGAAAGACCCCTTGATTGCTATGAATGTAAGAAACCGGGGCACTTTAGATATGATTGTCCTCAACTGAAAAAGACAAGAAGAAGAAAAAGGCATATGTTGCAACTGGAGTGAAAGTGATGAATCGAGGAAGAAAAGGAAGTTGCAAACATTTGCTTTATGGCAAACGACGAATGAGGTAAGTTCGAAACCCTTGCGATGAATTTGCTTTTGATGAATTTTGATGCTTTAATGAACTTGTTGTGATTTTAAAGTTTTGAAAAAGAAAACAAATTTTAAAAATGATTTAAATTTCAAAGAAAAGGAAAATCTTAATAATGAAGTTAAAAACTTAAATCTGAAAATGAAAATTTTAAAGAAAAGAATCAATTTCTAATGAAAATGATAAACTAAAGAAGAAGTTGAAAATATAAAAATAGTTGATAAATTTACATTATAGCTCAAAAACTTAATTTGTATTAAGTAATCAAAGAGCTGTATTTGATAAGGCTGGATTAGGATATAGACCTAATAAGAAACAAAAATTGTTAAAAACTTTTTGAAAAGAACAAAAGAATGATTTTACATGTTATTGTAAACAAGAAAGGACATAAATCTTATGAATGCAAAAAAATAATAAAATTTAAATATTAAAGGAAAGAAAATATGGGTTCCGAAAGGAACAATTTTGTTGCTACTAACCATGAAGGACCCAAGAAAGCTTGGGTACCTAAACATAAAGTTGATTATTTGCAGGAGTGTCTTGTGGCCAAAAGATCAAAGAAAAGTGGTATCTTGATAGTGGCTGCTCAAGGCACATGACGGGTGACAAGGATCAATTCATCACCCTTGAAGAAAAAGAGGAGGAGTTGTTACATTTGGCGACAATGGCAAAGGCCAAATCTTGGGGTTTGGTAACATTCAAATAACTCCCTCCACATTTATTGAAATGTCTTATATGTTGATGGTTTAAAGCATAATTTAATTAGTATTAGTCAATTATGTGATAAAGGTTTTAAAGTATCATTTGAATCTTCTATATGCACTGTTTCTAATCCCATTGATAATAGCATTGTTTTTATTGGAAATAGAAATGGCAATGTATACTTGATTGATTTAGACAATTTGTCTACTAATAATCATTGCTTAGTTGCTAATAATGCTAATATAATGAGATTGGTTGGTTGTGGCATCGAGATTAGGTCATGCAAGCACACACCTTATTTCAAAACTAATTAGAATGGATTTAGTAAAAGGTCTTCCAAAATAGATTTTGAAAATAACAAAATTTGTGATGCATGTCAATTTGGAAACAAACTAGAAGTTCTTTCAAATCTAAAAAATATTGTTTCAACTTCTAGGCCATTAGAGCTACTTCACATGGACCTTTTTGGACCTACTAGAACCACAAGTCTAGGAGGAAAGAAATATGGTCTTGTGATAGTAGATGATTATTCTAGATACACTTGGGTATTGTTTTTAGCTCACAAAGATGAGACTTTCTCGATATTCTGAAATTCTTCAAGAAAGTCACAAATGAGAAAAACAACTACCATAGTGTCTCTAAGAAGTGATCATGGAACTGAATTTGAAAATCACTTATTTGAAAATTTTGCAAGAAAATGGCATTATCATAATTTTTCTGCACCTAGGACACCACAACAAAATGGAGTAGTTGAAAGAAAAATAGGACTCTAGAAGACATGGCCCGTACCATGCTATGTGAAAGTAACTCCCAAATACTTTTGGGCGGAAGCTATAAACACAGCATGTTACATCCTTAATAGAGCCTTAATTAGACCAATTTAAGAAAACACCTTATGAATTATGGAATAATAGAAAACCAAACATAAGTTATTTTCATGCATTTGGTTGTAAATGTTTTATTCATAATAATGGTAAAAATAACTTAGGAAAATTTGATGCAAAATCTGATGAAGGATATTCTTAGGATATTCAACAACTAGTAAAGCCTATAGAGTATTTAACAAAAAACCTTAATTGTAGAAGAATCTATTCATGTAGTTTTTGATGAATCTTTAGCATCAAGTTCAAAAAATTGATGATGAGGAAGATACAAACATTCTAGAAAGAGATCTTGAAAAATTAAATATATGTATCTTCAGATCATGAACAAGAAGCTAAAGATAATGATTCACCTAGGATTGATGATATTATACTAATCATAATGATGTAGATCTACCTAGAGATTGGAGATATGCTTATAGTCATCCAAAGGAATTGATTATAGGTGATCCATCTCAAGGAGTAAGAACTAGATCATCTATGAGAAATATCAGTAATCATCTTGCATTTGTATCTCAAATTGAACCTAAAACTATTGAAGAAGCTGAAAAAGATAATAATTGGATGTTAGCTATGCAAGAAGAATTAAATCAATTCACTAGAAATAATGTATGGACATTAGTGAAAGACCTAAAGATCATTCTGTTATAGGATCAAATGGGTATTTAGAAATAAATAGATGAAAATGGCATAGTAATTAGAAACAAAGCTAGATTAGTTGCAAAAGGATATAATCAAGAAGAAGGAATTGATTTTGATGAAACTTTTGCACCTGTAGCTAGATTAGAAGCAATTAGATTACTACTTGCATTTGCATGTCATATGAACATTAATTTATTTCAAATGGATGTTAAAAGTGCATTTTTAAATGGATTTATAAATGAAGAAGTATTTGTGGAACAACCACCAGGTTTTGAAGATCATGAATTTCCAAATCATGTTTTTAAATTGCACAAAGCACTATATGGTTTGAAACAAGCACCTAGAGCTTGGTATGATAGGTTAAGTAAATTTTGATTGAAAATGATTTTACAAGAGGAAATGTTGATAAAACCTTATTTTTGAAAAGAAAAGATAAAGATTTATTAGTAGTACAAATATATGTTGATGATATTGTATTTGGTGCTACTAACAATCTCTTATGTCAAGAATTTGCTAAGTTAATGCAGGGTGAATTTGAAATGAGCATGATGGGAGAACTCAACTTCTTCCTAGGACTTCAAATCAAACAAAGCAAAGAGGGATCTTTCATCAACCAAACAAAGTACACAAAGGAACTTCTCAAGAAGTTTGGAATGGAATCAATCAAACCCCTTGGAACACCTATGAGTCCTTCATGCAAATTGGACAAAGATGAAGATGGTAAGAAGGTAGATCAAAAATATTATAGAGGTATGATCGGATCTCTACTTTACTTAACAGCAAGTAGACCAGATAATGTTTGCTGTTTGTCTATGTGCTAGATTTCAATCTGAACCTAAAGAATCACACTTAATTGCTGTAAAAGAATTTTAAGATATCTAAGTGGAACTAAAAATGTAGGTTTATGGTATTCTAGAGACTCAACATTAAATTAATTGCATATTCTGATTCTGATTATGCTGGATGTAAGTTAGATAGAAAAAGCACAAGTGGTGCATGCAATTCTTAGGAAGTAACTTAATCTCTTGGTTTAGCAAAAAGCAAAATTCGGTTTGCATTATCTACTGCTGAAGCAGAATATGTTGCAGCTGGAAGTTGCTGTGCTCAAATCCTTTGGATTAAGAGACAACTTGAAGATTATGGCATAACACTTGATAAAACACCTATTAGATGTGATAATACAAGTGCAATAATCTAACTAAAAATCCAATTCAACATTCAAGAACAAACACATTGAAATTAGATATCATTTTATAAGAGAACATGTAGCTAATAATGAAATTTGTCTTGATTATGTTAATACTGAAGAACAATTAGCTGACATATTTACAAAACCTTTGAGTGAAGAGAGATTTTGTTATCTTAGAGGTGAATTAGGGATTTGTGATCCTTTGGAATGACTTTGAAACCCTAAGGAATGATTATCTAGATTTCTATCAATTTCTTGAATTTCTTTCATAATTTTAAGGACAATTTATCTAGTCATTTGAGCAATTTGATTCCTCAATTCAAAGATTTTTTCAAAAATTTATTGATTATTTTGAAAGTTTCAGCTGTTTGAAACTCATTTATTTTTCTCTGAAACTGTCAGTGGAGTCGACACCTCAATTTGAGGAGTCGACACCTCTTCTGTGTCGCTCTCGGTCTTTGACCTTGGAGCCGACACCCGCTTAAGTGGAGCCGACTCCAGTTCGGGCGCTAACTGTTAGCGACTTGGAGTCGACACCCGACTTTGCGGGAGTCGACACCTGGTGAACCCAAATTGACTTTATTAAGGCAGAGTCGACACCTTCTCAATTTTTATCTTCTCCAAACCCTCTCCAAATCTTCTCCAAACCTCTCCAATCTTCCCAAAGCCAAATACTCTTCAAATCAACCATTCCCTAAGATTTCTATGGCACCTAAGAGTAGGGGATCGTCTTTGATGCTCCCGTTGCTACAAGAAAGCGTACGGCTAGGCGTCCCATCCTAGAACCTACTCCAAGTGATGATTCTTTGTCAACTCCCTCAGATAATCCTGGCCCCTCCTCTCTACAGGTAGATACCCTTGCTGGGCGAGTTATTACCATGGGTAGAAAGTAGATTTTGATTTCTTTGAAGCCGAGGGTTTTGACATTGGTAGACAGATTAAAGAACTCGGCTGGGATAAAGTTTGTTCTTTGGATGTTCCTACTTATCCAGCTCTTGTTAAAGAATTTTACCTGAATTTATCTAGAGGAGATGGGAATTGTTAGTTCAGTAAGAGGAAAGAGAATTCATCTTACTTTTCAAATTTTAGGAAATCTTTAAGTATTCCTGTCACTGGATTTATTGCAAACATTCACAGTGAGAGATCAGCTGCTTTATCAAGAATGTTAGGAAGAGAAATAATTGAATTTGAAGAGGTTAGGGCAAACCAATTGCTACTTGAGCTTAGGCTGTTGCATAACATCTGTAGTAAATTCTATTTCCCAAGACTGGCCATTTTGAGTATGTCTCAGAGCGAGACATTGTAGTCATGGATAGTATCTTGATGGGTCAGCCAATAAATCTTGCTGGAATGATGATATGGTATATGGCTGAGGCCGAGGGCAAGAGGAGATCTTCACTGCCTTATGGGATGATCCTAACCTTGGTTTTTAGAAGTCAAGGAGTAGCTATTTCTGAGAATGAGCCATCGAAGAATCTTAGGCACACTGACTACTACAGCTTAGCCACTGTGCATAGGATGGGATTTGTGAAAGTGGATGAAAAATGAAAGAGAAAAGGTCATACTGGAGACAGGGTTGCTGAGACTAATGTGCCTAGCCCTTCTGAGGTTGGACCATCTGTGAGATACAGCTCACCAGAGCCCAATCAGAATGTACCTCCAGCTCCACCGATTCCTTCTACTTTTGATCAGTCATCTATTGGTTTTTTTGATATTCAGTTAGAACAGCTTAGAAGTATTTTTGCTACTCACAAGGAAGAGATAAATTTGAGCTAGATAGCCAATATATGAACTGAGAGAGACCCTCTATTCTTTGGATGAAAGAATTGGCAAAATTGAGTCTACACTTGGAGCCTCCGCTGAATCCTTAAAGAATGATCTCAAGAATTTTTGAAGAACTTAAAGATATTGGTGGAGACTCAGAGACTTATTCCAGATGCAATGCTGAGCTTCAGGACAAAATTATAACTACATGTGCATTTGTTGATAGAAGACTAAAAGAATTTGTAAGAACTCAGAGTGAAGGAATGGGAAGAATATTAGAAGATTTGCAAAGACTCATTAGAACTAACTTTTGATTATATTGAAGTTTCTTTGATGTTATTATTGATTTACTTTTTATTAAAAGTTCTAATGTAATGAAGTTTTGATGTAATGAAGTTTCTTTTTGCAATATGATGTAATGTTTGACATTTTGATGTAATGAACTTATTTGATACTTAATGAATGTCATTTGATCTTTGAAGCATCTATCAATTTTGTCATTTCACTTAAAACTTCATAACCTTTTTGTTGATTACAAAAAAGGGGGAGAAGTTATTGATAGTCATATATGCATTGAAAGTTATAAAAGGGAAGAGTATTTAATTTCATATTTGTAGATGCATTGGAACAATTAAGCTTAATTAATTGCCATATATGCATTGAAAGGATGAATAGATGTTAAAATTGATAGAACTATTTAATTGGTATCAAACATTAAAAGTTTACTGTTAAAAGGAAAGAATAGATGTTAAATTGAGTATCATAGGGGGAGCTACCTCATTTAGGGGAGCTTACCTATGAGGAATAAATATTTGAAAAATTTGATTTAAAAATCTTATTGTTTAATCATGCATATACTCTGTTTTTATAATCATAAAAAGGGAGAGATTGTTGACCCAACTATTGATTTTGATGATTAATAAAAGACATGAGTATATTCATTTTGTTCCTAACAGATTTAACAAGTGTTTCAGGGATTAAAAATGTTTGATCAATCAAAAAGAATAAAGAAACATGTTTTGAATCAATGTTTTAAAAGAAATTTTCAAAGTTCAGAGCCTGGAGTCGACACCCAAATAGTCAGGAGCCGACCCCAAGGTGTATCAGAAGGTTTCTGAGATTTTGGCATGGCCTCGAGTCAACACCTAAGGTTTCAGAGTCGACTCCAACCTGAGATATAGAGAAGTGCATTCTGTTTCAGTTTCTGGAGCCGACACCTAGAATTCGGGAGCCGACACCTGAGATTTTGGGAGCCGACACTTGAGTTTCTGGAGCCGACTCTAACCTGAGAACAGGGCATGTTTTATGGACTTTTCTGGAGTCGACACTTACAGTTTTCGGAGCCAACTCCCGAAAGCGACGAGCGACACTTACCTTTCTCGGAGTCGACTCCCCAACAACTTTTTCTTTACTATTTTTGAACACCTGACTTGGAGCCGACACCTAAAAAGTTGGAGCCGACTCCAACCTGTCAAGAACGATTTTTCATTTGTTAGAACGTACTTCAACGGTAAGATTTCTTTTCACCTAACCTCTCATGGCTATTTTCTTTGTGTGTAGAAGAATCCAAACATCTCCAACGGCTATATTTCCCACCTAAAACTTGGATTAAGGAGATCTATAAAAAGGGGAAAACTGTTCGTTTGAAAGTGTGGAATAGAGAGAAAAAATAGAAAAAGAAAAAGGAAATATTTTTGAAAAATCCAAAAATCTTGAGAGAGAAATCAAAAGGAAAGACTCAGAGCTTACATCAACCAATCCAAGAGAGTCTAAAGAGAAATCCAAGGCATTCAAGTTCAAAATCGGAGAATTTTCCAAGTGAAGAAAAAGAAAGCAAAAGCCCTGATTTTCCCAACTTCTCAACTGCAATCTTTGTGAAGAATCTGAGCTGAGGCCTGATCCAACATTTCAAAGGAGAAGAGGAAAAGAAGAAAAGAAGAAAAGCTCAAATCAAATTCGCTTCAAACAGGCTTTTCTTACCCTCGTTTATTTAATTGCATATTTGCTCACTTAAGGAGCTGTCTTATATTGTAAACTCTATTTTTCATAGTTGTTGGCTAGTTCAATCAAGGGATTGAATTAGTGGAGGTGGTATACCTCGGTACAAGCTAAGGATAGCTTGTGGTTGGGTTTTATGCTGGTGAGCCCAGAAAACCAGCTGGGTTCGTTGTAATCCCGGGGGGAAACAACAAGTTTTGAGTTGTGAGCTTGTAAAATAACTCGGCTGTAATCAAGTAGATTATAGTGTGGACCCAAGTGATACTTGGGAGTGGACGTAGGTGTTGGATACACCGAACCACTATAAAATCCTTGTGTTTGCCGTGTTTTGACTCTCTCGCTCTATCTCTTTATTTGTGCTTAATATTTATCCTGCACTTGATCTCATTTATTCCAAAGCATATAGTTTTTTAAAAGATTAAATTTTTTAAGAACCCAATTCATCCGCCCCCCCCCCCCCCGCCTCTTGGGTTGCCATCTGGGCCAACAGCGGGCCAAGAAGGAAGGGTAGAACACGGATTGTCAGCAACGATATTTAGATCCCGGATATTGAGAACAAGTTCATCCATAACTAGTGTAAAGAGATTTTGAATGCAGGCTTAGATTTCTCCTTTAGATATATATTCAGTGAAGCTTAAAAATCATGTGTCATGCCCTTGTCACCAATCTAGTGTGCATCCTTGATGAATTCTATTGTATTGCTTCCTTAACTTTTTTGTTTTTTAACTAGCCCCATCTAAGTTCTAAGCTTCAATATGCTTCTCCATTAATTCTTATCTGAAATAAAAACAATTTCTCCATACTATTTGTGATAGATGTCCATTTTGAGTGGGAAATGTTTTCTTCTAAGACTAGTATGCTTGGCAGGATGGAAGATTTATATTTCTTGTTCTACTTAGAATAGTTGTCTTCTGCTAGAAGTTGCAAAATTGTAGGCTTTCATGAAATTTGAAAGGAACGGGCTTTGATTTGGAGGAGCAAAATTAAAGAAGAAATCTAAAGGAACTGAATATATTGGAGGGGAGGAACTAGAGGATAAGTACAAAGGGTTTTTTTGTGGCCATCTGCCATTTTTATTTGTTCTTTTTCTACATGGGGTATGGTGAGCCATATTTCCCATACGGGCTTTGGTGCTGGCATTGCACTGGTCTTTGGGGCCGACCTAGAGTTGAGCTTTGGTGCCATCGTTGCATCGGTCTTTGGAGCCAATCTGGAGTCGAGCTTTGGTGCCGGCGTTGCACCGGTCTTTGGGGCCAACCTGGAGTCGGGCTTTTGTGCCGGCGTTGCACCGATCTTTGGTGCTGAGTGAATAAGATACTCAAACACATCTTTTCATTAGCCGAAAGAATGAGATGCTTAAATTTATAATTGGTTAGTTGTGTACATTACTGGTAGTACCAGCGAAGGTTGTCCAAATTTTAGGTACAGAGGAGTGGCTTCCCGTCGAGTCCCTCGACTCGGTACACTCTATGGTGGAGGGCTTCAATGATCCGATAGGGCGCTTCCTAATTTGGTGACATCTTGCCCCCTTCCGTGGGTTTTGAGACCTCAGCCCGTCGGATGATCAAGTCTCCAGAGCGGAATGCCCTAGGGTGAACTCGGGCATTATAATACCTTGTTGTTCTTTGGCGGTAGGCAGCCATTTTGAGGAACTCAGAATGCACCCTCTGTTGGCCCAGATGACAGCCCAAGAAGGGGGGGGGGGTGAATTGGGTTCTTAAAAGTTTAGCTTTGTTAAAATTATGTGCTTTGAAATAAAAGAGATTGAGTGCAAGATAAATGCTAGGCACAGATAATGAGATAGGAAGAGACAAAGAGATAAAGCATGGCAAACACAACGATTTTAAAGTGGTACGGTGTATCCAACACCTACGTCCACTCCCAAGTAGTACTTGGGCCCACACTATAATCTACTTGATTATAACCGAGTTGTTTTACAAGCTCACAACTCAAAACTTGTTGTTTTCCCCTGGGATCACAACGAACCCAGCTGGTTTTATCGGGCTCACCAGCACAAAAACCCAAACACAAGCTATCCTTGGCTTGTCCCGAGGTACTCTACCTCAACTAATTTAATCCCCTGATTGAATTAGCAAACAACAGTTTGAAAACAATAAAGATTTTAATACAACACTTAAACAGCTCCTTAAGTGAGCAGATATTCAATAAAATAAACAAAGGTAAGAAAAGCCTGTTTGAAGCAATTTGGATGTGTGCTTTTCTTTTTTTTCTTTTCATCTTCTCCCTTGGAAGATTGAATCAGGCCTCAGCTCAGTTTCTTCACGCAGTAGAGAAGTTGAGGATTTGGGGCTTTTGCTTTCTCTGTTCAAATGTTAGAATCTCCTTGATTTGATCTTGAGAAGCTTGTGGATTTCTCTTTGAACTTTCTGGGATTGATGGACTTAAGCTCAGAGTATTTTCTTTTGATTTGTCTCTTTCTTTCTCAGGATTCTTCCAATTTTTCAAAAAATATTTCTCTCTTTTCTTGCTCTGTTCTCTCCTTTTTCAAACGGACGATTTTCCTTTTTATAGATCTCTTAATCCAAGTTTAGGTGGGAAATATAGCCGTTGTGAGATGCTTGGATACTTCTACACACAAAGAAAAATGACCGTTAGAGATTAGGTGGAAAAATATTACCGTTGGAGTCCTTTCTGACAATTGAAAATCCACTCCTGACAGGTTCGAGTCGGCTCCAACTTTTCATGTGTTGGCTCCAGATCGGGTATCCAAAAATAGCAAAGAAAAAGTTTGTTGAGGAGTCAGCTTCAAGAAAGTTAAGTGTTGGCTCGTCGCTTTCGGGAGTCAGCTCCGGAATCTAAGAGTGTTGGCTCCAGAAATGTCCATAAAAACACGCTCTCTGTTCTCAGGTTACAGTCGGCTCCAGAAACTCAGGTGTCAGCTCCGAACTCTCAGGTGTCGGCTCCTAAATTTAGGTGTCGGCTCCAAAAACTGAAACGGAATGCACTTCTTTATATCTCAGGTTGGAGTCAGCTCCGAAACTCTGGGTGTCAACTCCAGACCGTGCCAAAAATCTAGAAATCTTCTGATACGCCTTGGGGTCGGCTCCTGACTATTTGGGTGTCGACTCCAAGTTCTGAACTTTGAAAAAATTCCTTTAAAATTTGATTCAAAACTTATTCCTTTATTCCTTTTGATTGATTAAACATTTTAAACCCCTGAAACACTTATTAAATCTGTTAGAAATATAGTGAATATACTCATGTCTTTTATTAATCATCAAAATCAATAATTAGGTCAACAATCTCCCCCTTTTTGATGATTATAAAAACATTGAGTATATGCATGATTAAACAATAAGAGTTTCAAATTTCTCAAATATTTAGTTCTCATAGGAAAGCTCCCCCTGAATGAAGTATCTCCCCCTATGATACTCAATTTAATCTATTCTTCCTTTAACAGTAAACACATATACAACTATCAATTACATCTTTAATGTTTGATACCAATTAAACTTTCATATCAAATTAAGTCAATTAAGCTTACAACTATCAATTACATCTCATATGAATTTAATGTTTGATACCAATTAAACTTTCATATCAAATTAAGTCAATTAAGCTTATTCCTTTCAATGCATATACATTTTTCTTCCCCATTATAAAAATATTATAACTTTCACATTATAACTTTCAATGCATATACGACTATCAATTACATTTTCTTCCCCATTATAAAAACATTATAACTTTCACATTATAATTTTCAATGCATATACGACTATCAATTACATTTTCTTCTCCTTTTTTGTAATCAACAAAAAGGTTAAGAAATTTCAAATTAAATGACAAAATTAAGAGATGCTTCAAAGATCAAATGATATTCATTAAGTATCAAAAAGCTCATTACATACTTCACAAAGTCAAGCATTACAAAAAAAAACTTCATTACATCAAAATTTTAGTAAAAATATCAAACATCAAACTAAAGCAAATAAATATCAAATCCCAAATCTCCTTTTGAGTTCTTCTAGAATCTTGCCCATCCCTTCTCTTTGAGTAGCAATGAATTCATTTAGTCTCCTATCAAAGAATCCAGATGCAACAATGATATTCTCTTGTAACTCAGCATTGCATTTGGAATATGTCTCTGAATCACCTCCAATCTCTTTAAGTTCTTCAAAAATATTCTTGAGATCATTCTTCAAAGATTCTGCGGAGGCTCCAAGGGTGGACTCAATTTTGTTTACTCTTTCATCCAAGGAATAAAATATTTCTCTTAAATTCATCAGACTATTGTCAATTTCGGTTTTCATCTCTTCCTTGTGAGTACTAAATAATTCTTTAAGTTGCTCCAACTGAACATCAGAAAAACCAATAGAAGGAACAGACACTGGTACAAATGCAGGGATGGAAGTAGGTGCCGGTGGTGGTGATGATCTGCTAGGTTCTGGTGAAGGATGCCTCACTGAAGGACCTACCTTAAAAGGTGTAGTGGCCCCAATGTCAGCCGCTCTTTCATCCAGATTACTCTTTCTTTCCCATCAACCATCCACTTTCACAAATCCCATTCTATGCACAGTAGCCAGGCTGTAATAATCGGTGTGTCTAAGGTTCTTCAAAGGTTCATTCTCTGAAATGACAACACCCTGGCTTTGGAATACTAAAGTTAATATCATGCCATAGGGTAAAGAGGATCTTTTCTAATTCGCTGCCTCCGCCATATACCAAATCATTATAGCAGCCAGATTAATTCGCTGACCAGTCAAAATACTGTCCATAATTATAATGTCTCATTCTGAGACATACTCAAACCTGCCTATCTTGGGAAATAAAATCCTTCCATAGATATTATGAAGCAATCTTAACTCAAGAGGCAACTGGTTTGCCCTAATTTCTTTAAATTCAGTTATTTCCCTATCTAGCATCCTTGATAAAGCATTTGACCTTTCACTATGAATGATTCCAGCAAGCCCAGTAATAGGAATCCCTAAAAGGTTTCCTAAATTTTTCTAAAGTTATATGAATCCTTTTCCCTCTTACTGAACTAACAATTCCTCCATCTCCTCTAGACAGATTGAAATAAAACTCCTTAACTAGGGATGGATAAGTAGGTAAATCAAGGGAACATACATTATCCCAACCTAGTTCTATCAACTGTCGTCCAATGGTAAAACCTTCTTCCTTAAAGAAATAAAAGTCTACCTTCCTACCCATTGTGAATACACGGCCTGCCAAAGTGTCGATTTGAGGTGAGGACGGTCTTGGAGCAGCGCTTGGTATGGATGACGAGGAAGAGGATGCAGAACTCGGCGAAGGCTACCTTGCTGGATGCCTCACAGTCCGTTTCTCGATCGTCACCCCTCCGCCAAACACTGATCCCCGGCATTTGGGTGTCATTGAGAGCTAAGGAGTGGTTAATTTAAGGAATTTTGGGTTTTGGAAAGAGTTGGAGAGAGTTTGGAGAGGATTGGAGTCGATTGAAATGAACGAGGAGTTGGCTCTACCCTAGATAAGTTAACCTGGGACCACTTGGAGTCGACTCCCGCAAAGCAAGGTGTCGGCTCCAGGTCACTAACACAGTCAGTGCTTGAACTGGAGTCGGCTCCACTAAGACGGTTGTCGGCTCTAAGGTCTTAGACCGAGAACGACATAGACAAGGTGTCAACTCCACAAATCAAGGTATCGACTCCACTGACAGTTTCAAAAAAAAAAAGAAGAGTTTTCAAACATCCGAAACTTGTCGAAATAAATCAATAAATTTTTGATAAAATCTCTGAAATGTGGAGAATCAAATTGTTCACATGTCTAGATAAATTATCGTTAAAATCGTGAAAGGATCTTCAAGAAATTAATTGAATTCTAGATAATCAATCTTAAGGGTTTCAAAATCATTTCAAAGGGTCACAAATCCCTAACTCTCCTCTAATATAACAAAATCTCTCTTCACTCAAAGGTTTTATAAATATGTCCGCTAGTTGTTCTTCAGTACAAACATAATCAAGATAAATTTCACCATTAGCTACATGTTCTCTAATGAAGTGATATCTAATTTCAAAATGTTTAGTTCTTGAATGTTGGATTGAATTTTTAGTTAAGTTTATTGCACTTGTATTATCACATTTAATAGGAGTTTTATCAAGTGTTATGCCATAATCTTCAAGTTGTTGCTTAATCCAAAGGATTTGAGCATAGCAACTTCCAGCTGCAACATATTCTGCTTTAGTAGTAGATAATGCAACCAAATTTTGCTTTTTGCTAAACCAAGAGATTAAGTTACTTCCTAAAAATTAACATGCACCACTTGTACTCTTTCTATCTAGTTTACATCCACTATAATCAAAATCAGAATAAGCAATTAAATTCAGAGTTGAGTCTCTAGAATACCATAATCCTACATTTTTAGTTCCACTTAGATATCTTAGTATTCTTTTTATAGCAATTAAGTGAGATTCTTTAGGTTCTGATTGAAATCTAGCACATAGACAAACAACAAACATGATATCAGGTCTACTTGCAGTTAAGTAAAGTAGAGATCCAATCATACCTCTGTAATGCTTTTGATCAACTTTCTTACCATCTTCATCTTTGTCTAACTTGCATGAAGGACTCATTGGTGTTCCAAGGGGTTTGATTGATTCCATTCCAAACTTCTTAAGAATTTCCTTTGTGTACTTTGTTTGGTTGATGAAAATCCCCTCTTTGCTTTGCCTGATTTGAAGTCCTAGGAAGAAGTTGAGTTCTCCCATCATACTCATTTCGAATTCACCCTGCATTAGCTTAGCAAACTCTTGACATAGAAGATCATTAATAGCACCGAATACAATATCATCTACATAGATTTGTACTACTAATAAATCTTTATGTTTTCTTTTCAAAAATAGAGTTTTATCTACATTTCCTCTAGTAAAATTATTTTCAATTAGAAATTTACTTAATCTATCATACCAAGCTCTAAATGCTTGTTTTAAACCATATAGTGCTTTGTGTAATTTAAAAACATGGTTTAGAAATTCATGATCTTCAAAACTAGGTGGTTGTTCTACAAAAACTTCTTCACTTATAAAACCATTTAAAAATGCACTTTTAACATCCATTTGAAACAAATTGATATTCATATGCCATGCAAATGCAAGTAATAATCTGATTGCTTCTAATCTAGCTACAGGTGCAAAGGTTTCATCAAAATCAATTCCTTCTTCTTGATTATATCCTTTTGCAACTAATCTAGCTTTATTTCTAATTACTATGCCATTTTTATCTAATTTATTTCTAAATACCCATTTATATCCTATAACTGAATAACCTTTAGGTCTATCAACTAAGGACCATACATTATTTCTAGTAAATTGATTTAATTCCTCCTACATAGCTAGCATCCAATTACTATCTTTTTCAGCTTCTTCTATAGTTTTTGGTTCAATTTGAGATACAAATGCAAGATAATTCTTGATATTCCTCATAAATGATCTAGTTCTTACACCTTGAAATGGATCACTTATAATCAATTCCTTAGGATGACCATAAGCATATCTCCAATCTCTAGGCAGATCTACATCATTGCGAGTAGTATCAATAACATCAACCCTAGTGGAATCATCATCTTTAGCCTCTTGTTCTGTTGGATTACGGAATGGAAAATCCCAATCTAATTGGAATAAAATGGCAGCGGAAACAAAATAAATCTATTCCATAACCCACCAAGGATCATATGCGTTTCATAAAAATGAAAGAAGGATAAACGAAAAACATTACCTTTTATTGATCAGTATATAATCCGTCTGTTCTTGTGTTAGATTTGCTCGGATCTTCAAAGGTGCTACCTTCAGAAAGACGACCACCCTCTACAAGTATCCACACACGAACGGATACCAAAATTGTTTTTGAATGCTAGTTCAACAAGTCTATTTTTCACAAAAACGAACCATTGTTTCCAACTCTCTATTTATCTATTTTTAAGGCAAAAGACACGACCCTTCAAATGCCCCAATAGATATGACCTTTCAAATGCCCCAATAGACATTAAAACGTATATATCATATATATACAAGTCTGCTAGGGGTTTTTGGTTAACTAGGATTTTAATTAATATTTATTTAAAACTCCTTTTAAATAATGACAATTTAAATCCTTGTCCTTACCAAATAAGGAATTTATATTTTTAACCAAAAACCTTTATGGATTATTTCCTTATCCAATAAGAAAGCATAATAAATTAATTACTTGTCATAATTTAAATTATGAATTTAAATTTTTTAAAATTAAACTCGAATCTAAATGACAACTAATTATTATTTGTAATTTAAAATAATCTCATCATTTTAAATTACTATAGAGAGTAACAAACCGTAACCATTATTGTCCGTTCTTAGTGTGCGACCCTATAGGTTCAATTAACGTTGGCAGTAGGCCTAAATCACATTTTGATCCTACAAGTCATAAGCGGCCTCTAGCAAGACATTATGACTACCCAAGTTAAATGAAAAGCTCACGTTCCGAGACAACCTTAAAGTAGCTAATGACATAATCCTTTTGCCACATGATATCTTGATAGAATATAAGGCATGGAAAAAGTCAACCTTATATCGCTCTATCTTTAATTTCTCGAAACCCAATTAGACTGACTAAACAAATGATATTGATCTCCATCAATTCATTTGAGCACGGCCATGCATTTCTCAGTCTCAATCATCGAGGGGCCCAGAGATATCTCTCTTATAATAAGAGGGACAAATTCCATCTTAATCACTCATATCTCACTACATGATTCTTATTATGTTCAAGCATAATCTTTATAATCATCCGGTTAAAGACAACGTTTGATTATGTCAAAACATAATATTCCTCATGTTGAGAACTATAGCAATCTCAGGTCTAAGGATTTAATGACACAACTACTAGAGATTAACTTATGACTTTGATCCATGTATTAATCTCAAGGCGGGTCTTGTCCAATATTTGTTCTCAACAAATACATATAAATTTGATTTGTATCTCATACACATATTCATCCCATGAATATCAATCAAATTTCATACTAATCTTAATTTATTGTTATTCCCACAACAATAACCGGGACATTTAGAATAATTAATAATATTCAAGGACATTATTATATAATAAACATGCAAATTATGATAATAGTAAATGCTCATAAATATTCAAAATACCATGTCCATACAATAGGCCTAGGGCACTATTACTAACAATCTCCCACTTGCACTAGGCCCACTCATCAATGTATCTAATACCTATGAACCTAGCATGACGATCATGCTTTGCTTGTGGTAGAGGCTTAGTCAATGGATCAGCAACATTGTCATCTGTTGGAACTCTGCATATTTTTACGTCACCTCTCTCAATGATTTCTCGAATGAGATGATAACGCCTAAGAATGTGTTTGGATCGCTGATGTGACCTAGGTTCCTTTGCTTGTGCGATAGCACCATTATTGTCACAATGAACATCAACAGGATTTGTGATGCTAGGAACCACTCCAAGGTCAGTAATGAACTTCTTGATCCAAACTGCTTCCTTTGCTGCATCAGATGCTGCTATGTATTCAGCTTCAGTTGTAGAATCAGCAACAGTGCTTTGCTTCAAACTTTTCCAGCTAATAGCACCACCATTTAAACAAAACACATATCCTGACTGCGATCGAAAATCATCTTTGTCAGATTGAAAGCTTGCATCTGTGTAACCACTTACAACCAGATCATCTTCCAATCCGCCATACACCAAGAACACATCTTTAGATCTTCTCAGATACTTAAGAATGTTCTTGATAGCCGTCCAGTGACTCTCACCGGGATCTGACTGGTATCTACTCGTTATGCTTAAAGCATAAGAGACATCTGGTCTAGTGCACAACATAGCATACATGATAGATCCTATTGCTGAAGCATAAGGAATCTTACTCATGCGCTCTCGCTCATCTTTTGTGTTAGGACACTGAGATTTGCTAAGTGTAATACCATGAGACATAGGCAAGTATCCTCTCTTGGAATCTTGCATACTGAACCTTTTCAGTACTTTGTCTATGTAAGTACTTTGACTTAGACCAATCAGCCTCTTAGATCTATCTCTATAGATCTTTATCCCTAGGATATAGGCAGCTTCGCCTAAGTCTTTCATTGAGAAACATTTCCCTAACCAAGACTTGACACTCTGCAAGGTAGGGATATCATTCCCAATGAGTAAAATGTCATCAACATATAAGACCAGAAATACAATGGCGCTCCCACTAACTTTCTTGTAAACACAAGGTTCATCTTCATTTTTGATAAATCCAAACTCTTTGACTGATTCATCAAAACGAAGATTCCAACTCCGAGAAGCCTGCTTCAAACCATAAATGGATCTTTGAAGCTTGCATACTTTACTAGAATTCTCAGGTTGTACAAAACCCTCAGGTTGTGTCATGTACACATCCTCAAGTAAGTTTCCATTAAGAAATGCAGTTTTAACATCCATTTGCCAAATCTCATAGTCATAATATGCAGCAATGGCAATGAGAATTCTAATAGACTTAAGCATGGCTACAGGTGAAAAAGTTTCATCATAGTCTATACCATGAGTTTGTTTGAAACCTTTTGCAACTAGCCTTGCTTTGTAAGTATGCACTTTACCATCCATGTCAGTTTTCTTTTTGAAAACCCATTTGCACCCAATGGTCTTTGTACCTTCAGGTGGCTCAATCAAGGTCCATACCTGATTATCATACATGGATTGGATTTCAGACTTCATGGCCTCTAACCATTTCTCAGAGTCTGGATCTAACATAGCCTCTTGATAGGTAGTAGGTTCATTTTGATCCACTAACAATACATCATGATTATCAGTCACAAGAAATCCATATCTCTCGGGCTCATGACGTATCCTATCAGATCTACGTAATTTTTGTGCTACAGGTGGTGTGTCAACAATGGTTTGTTGACTTTGAGCATCCACAGGCGGTTCAATGTTATCTTGTGGTTCTCGAATTTCTTCGAGTTGTACCTTGCTCCCACTGGTTCCTTTAGAAATAAATTCCCTTTCTAGAAAGACACCATTCCGAGCAACAAACACTTTGTTCTCAATGGGATTGTAAAAGTAGTATCCTTTAGTCTCTTTAGGATACCCCATAAACATTTGTCAGACTTGGGTTCCAGCTTATTTGAAACTTGACGTTTTACATAAGCTGAAAAGACAAACTGACCACGGCAGCTTTGTTGGAACTCAAGTGCATAAGTGCCCCCAAAAGGTAAGTGGAAGATCCGTTAGACTCATCATAGATCGAACCATATCTAATAAAGTTCGATTCCTTCTTTCAGACACACCATTCCATTGTGGTGTTCCAGGAGGAGTTAGTTGTGGAATGATTCCACAACTTCTAAGATGGTCATAAAAATCTTGGCTCAAATATTCTCCACCTCGATCAGATCGAAGTGCCTTGATTGTCTTGCCAAGTTGGTTTTGTACTTCATTTTGAAAAGATTTGAACATTTCAAATGATTCAGATTTGTGTCTCATCAAGTAGACATAACCATATCTACTGAAGTCATCAGTAAATGTAATGAAGTACTTGTAACCTCCTCTGGCATCTGAACTTAATGGTCCACATACATCTGTATGTATTAGGCCCAATAATTCATTGGCCCTTTCACTGTGTCCAGTAAAGGGATCCTTTGTCATCTTACCAAATAGACAAGATTCACATGTATCATATGATTCAAAATCAAATGAGTTCAAAAGTCCATCTTGATGGAGTTTTGATATGTTTCTCATTTATATGGCCAAGGCGACAATGCCAAAGATAGGTTGAATTTAAGTCATTGGACTTAAATTTCTTGGTAGTTATGTTATAGACAGAAGAATTGTTGGATTTTTGAAGATTCAAAACATAAAGACCATCTAGTAATTCGGCATTTGCATAGAACATGTCTTTATGATAAATGGAGCAATTATTATTCTTAATAATAAAAGAAAAACCATCATTATCCAAACAAGAAACTGAAATAATATTCCTACACATTGTAGGAACATAAAAGCAATTGTTCAAAACTAACAAAAGCCCACTGGGCAAAGAAAGTTCGTAACTTCCTACAGCTAAAGCAGCAACTTTTGCTCCATTGCCTACTCGAAGATCAACTTCGCCCTTCTTCAGTTGTCTACTCCTTTTAAGCCCCTGCACATTTGTGCAAATGTGAGATCCACATCCAGTATCTAATACCCAGGAACTAGAAGGAGAAAAATTAATCTCTATAACATAAATACCTGAAGAACCGGTCTCACCAGTCTTCTTCTTCTTCTTTAGATCCTCCAAATACAGCTTGCAGTTTCTCTTCCAATGACCAGGTTCATTGCAAAAGAAACAGACACCCTCCTTTGGGGCTTTAGCCTTGGGTTTAGGATTGGGCTTGGGTTGAGCATTGGACTTTCCAGCCCTTCCCTTACCCTTTCCTTTTCCTTTCTTCATAAAACCCTTTCCCTTTTGAACCATCAGAACATGGCCAGGCTTGGACTTAATATTCTGTTCAGCAGTTTTAAGCATCGTATGCAGCTCAGAAATTGATTTGTCCATTTCATTCATGTTATAGTTCATGATAAACTGGTCATAACTATCAGGAAGTGAATTTAGGATCAAATCTGTTGCCAACTCTTGGCTCAATGGAAATCCAAGCCTATCAAGGTGCTCAATATAGCCTTTCATTTTCAACACATGAGCGCTAACTGAAGCACCCTCAGCCATTTTGCAAGAGTGCAATGCCTTGGTAGTATCATACCTTTCTTGCCTTGCTTGTTGCTGGAACATTTCCTTTAGATTGACAATCATATCATAAGTTTCCATGTTTTCCAAATCTTTCTGAAGTTCAGAACTCATGGTAGCTAGCATCAAGCATGCAACATCAATAGAGTCATTATGATGCTTCTCATAAGCATTCTTTTCAGCTCTAGAAGCATTATCGGCTGGTTCTTCAGGGTGAGGTTGATCCAGGACATAAAGCTTCCTTTCTTGTTTGAGAACAATTCTCAAATTTTGAAACCAGTCAAGGAAGTTAGTCCCAGTAAGTTTGTCCTTCGCAAGGATTGATCGCAGTGACATAGTAGAATTGTTATCATTGTTGGCCATCTACAATAAATGCAAAGTTCGTTAAGTATTTTGATTATGAAAAACTCCCACTAAATTAACAACCCTCAATAATAAAATCATATTAATTTAGTGAGCTAAGATCCATATTTATACTCAACTTTAAGTCAGCTTTGGCATGACACTTAAAATTAAGTTTTTTAGGTAGGTAACTCTTACCAATTGCAACTCATGCAACTCTTAGAAATTTATGGGATTTTGACATCATATGTCCCGGCATGTTTAAATCCCATCTCATGCCATTAGGCCCAAAACCGTTTTGATAACCTAATTAAGTTAAACCATTTTTAAACATATGGGTAGCACCATTACTCATCTTGTCTCACTAATGTAACCTAATGTACTTCTACTTTGGTAGAACCCACATTAAGGTGATAAAAGCCTTGACAAGTGTTTAAATATGGATGGCATGTCAACTTAAAATTTTATGTGAGGGATCTAGATAGATTTCATCATGCATTTAGTATCACATACTCATTGATATCATCATACATAGCATCTCATACATGTATATAATAAACGTGTCATAGTATGGCCTTATCTAGATTGATCTTCATAAGCCAATATGAAGATCAATGGTCAATCCTAGGTAATAATGAGCAACACCATAATGTCTACTTGACCATCATCTTGTGCATAGACACCTAGCTCCTCCATCACCATGGTTGGATTGCATGACTTCAAATGGCTTGCTTTGTCTTCTTGTTTTATTACAATAAATAAACAAATACTACTAAAAGTAAAAGAAAAATTACAATGAAACAAAATGGCACACAGGCCATATTTAATAATTACAACCCTTGTAAAAGAATAATAAAAACCTGCCAATCATATTGGTCACAAGGCCATACCATGCACCATACAAAGCAACACACCATGCAAAACATATCATGTTATCATATAGCATATACATATTGCATTAAAGAAAATATGTAATAATAGGCGTGTTGTTTAAAACCAATTAAATTTATAAGGCGCTCTGATTAGGTAGTACTGCGGTTCCTAAAATTTGGAGATACAATAAAGTTTCATCCTAAAATTTGATTTTATTGATCTCATCAATAAATTTAAGGCTTACATCCGCACCACCATAAACAGCAATTGATAAATCCTTATTGATATGTGAATTCAGTTCATGTATTAATCTAATTAAGACAACACCGAAATCATATATCATGCTATTAAACACTTTAATTGCAATATCCCATTCGGATTCTTAATCATATTAACGAATCCTTACAGGAAACAGATTCATCAATTAACACCTTAGAAAACCTATTATCTATGTCGTTCGCGCAAACACTAATATCATATATATACAAGAACGCAAACCATGCCAAGATCATATACATCTCATACATACAATCAAACATGGCAGTTTCGATTTTATGAAAACGCAAGTGGCTCTGATACCACTGTTGGATTACGGAATGAAAAATCCCAATCTAATTGGAATAAAATGGCAGCGGAAACAAAATAAATTATTCCATAACCCACCAAGGATCACATGCGTTTCATAAAAACGAAAGAAGGATAAACAAAAATATTACCTTTTGTTGATCAGTATAATCCGTCTGTTCTTGTGTTGGGTTTGCTCGGATCTTCAAAGGTGCTGCCTTCAGAAAGACGACCACCCTCTACAAGTATCCACACACGAACGGACACCAAAATAGTTTTTGAATGCTAGTTCAACAAGTCCATTTTTCACAAAAATGAACCATTTTTCCAACTCTCTGTTTATCTATTTTTAAGGCAAAAGACACGACCCTTCAAATGCCCCAATAGACACGACCTTTCAAATGCCCAATAGACATTAAAAATGTATATCATATATACAAGTCTGCTAGGGGTTTTTGGTTAACTAGGATTTTAATTAATATTTATTTAAAACTCCTTTTAAATAATGACAATTTAAATCCTTGTCCTTACCAAATAAGGAATTTATATTTTTAACCAAAAACCTTTATGGATTATTTCCTTATCCAATAAGAAAATATAACAAATTAATTACTTGTCATAATTTAAATTATGAATTTAAATTTTCTCAAAATTAAACTCGAATCTAAATGACAACTAATTATTATTTATAATTTAAAATAATCTCATCATTTTAAATTACTATAGAGAGTAACAAACCGTAACCATTATTGTCCGTTCTTAGTGTGCGACCCTATAGGTTCAATTAACGTTGGCAGTAGGCCTAAATCACATTTTGATCCTACAAGTCATAAGCGGCCTCTAGCAAGACATTATGACTACCCAAGTTAAATGAAAAGCTCATGTTCCGAGACAACCTTAAAGTAGCTAATGACATAATCCTTTTGCCACATGATATCTTGATAGAATATAAGGCATGAAAAAAGTCAACCTTATATCGCTCTATCTTTAATTTCTCGAAACCCAATTAGACTGACTAAACAAATGATATTGATCTCCATCAATTCATTTGAGCACGGCCATGCATTTCTCAGTCTCAATCATCGAGGGGCCCAGAGATATCTCTCTTATAATAAGAGGGACAAATTCATCTTAATCACTCATATCTCACTACATGATTCTTATTATGTTCAAGCATAATCTTTATAATCATCCGGTTAAAGACAACGTTTGATTATGTCAAAACATAATATTCCTCATGTTGAGAACTATAGCAATCTCAGGTCTAAGGATTTAATGACACAACTACTAGAGATTAACTTATGACTTTGATCCATGTATTAATCTCAAGGCGGGTCTTGTCCAATATTTGTTCTCAACAAATACATATAAATTTGATTTGTATCTCATACACATATTCATCCCATGAATATCAATCAAATTTCATACTAATCTTAATTTATTGTTATTCCCACAACAATAACCGATTAGGGACATTTAGAATAATTAATAATATTATTCAAGGATATTATTATATAATAAACATGCAAATTATGATAATAGTAAATGCTCATAAATATTCAAAATACCATGTACATATAATAGGCCTAGGGCACTATTACTAACATGTTCATGATCTGAAGATACATCTATATTTAATTTTTCAATATCTCTTTTTAGCAAATTTGTATCTTCCTCATCATCAATCTTTTCTGAACTTGATGCTAAGGATTTATAAAAAAACTACATGAATAGATTTTTCTACTATTAAGTTTCTTTTGTTAAATACTCTGAAGGCTTTACTAGTTGTTGAATATCCTAAGAATATGCCTTCATCAGATTTTGCATCAAATTTTCCAAGATTATCTTTACCATTATTATGAATGAAATATTTACAACCAAATGCATGAAAATAACTTATGTTTGGTTTTCTATCATGCCATAATTCATAAGGTATTTTCTTAAGGATTGGCCTAATTAAAGCTCTATTAAGGATGTAACATGCCATATTTATAGCTTCCGTCCAAAAGTATTTTTGTAGATTGCTTTCACATAGCATGGTATGGGCCATGTCTTCTAATGTTCTATTCTTTCTTTCTACAACTCCATTTTGTTGTGGTGTTCTAGGTGCAGAAAAATTATGATGAATGCCATGTTCAATGCAGAAATTTTTAAATAAGTAATTTTTAAATTCTGTGCCATGATCACTTCTAAGAGACACTATGGTGGTGTTTTTCTCATTAGTGACTTTCTTGAAGAATTTCAGAAATATTGAGAAAGTCTCATCCTTATGAGCCAAAAATAATACCCAAGTGAATCTAAAATAATCATCTACTATCACAAGACCATATTTCTTTCCTCCTATACTAGTGGTTCTAGTTGGTCCAAAAAGGTCCATGTGAAGTAGCTCTAGTGGCCTAAAAGTGGAAACAATATTCTTAGATTTGAAAGAGTTTCTAGTTTATTTTCCAAATTGACATGCATCACAAATTCTATTATTTTCAAAATCTAACTTTGGAAGTCCTTTAACTAAATCCATTCTAATTAATTTTGAAATTAAGTGTGTGCTTACATGACCTAATCTACGATGCCACAACCATCCAATCTCATTTACATTAGTATTATCAGTAACTAAGCAATGACTACTAGTAGACAGATTGTCTAAATTAATTAAATATACATTGCCATTTCTACTTCCAGTAAATATAATGCTATTGTCAATAGGATTAGAAACAGTGCAGATAGAAGCTTCAAATAAGACTTTGAAACCTTTATCACACAATTGGCTAATACTAATTAAATTATGCTTTAAACCATCTACATAAAGAAATTTTCAATAAAAGTGGAGGGAGTTATCTAAATTTTATCAAAGCCCATAATCTGGCCTTTGCCGTTATCTCCGAAGGTTACTACTCCTCTTTTATCCTCAAGGGTGATGAATTGATCCTTGTCACCCATCATGTGCCTTGAGCAGCCGCTATCAAGATACCACTTTCGTTTTGATCTTTTGGCCACAAGACACTCCTGCAAAATAATCAAACTTTTTATTTAGATACCCAAGCTTTCTTGGGTCCTTCATGGTTAGTAGCAACAAAGATTGTTCCTTTTGGAACCCATATTTTCTTTTCTTTAATATTTAAATTCTTATTAATTTTTCTAAAATTGCATTCATAGGCTTTGTGTCCTTTCTTGTTACAGCAATATCATGAAACATCATTTTTCTCATGTTCCTTTCTAAAGAAATTTTTAACATACTTTTGTTTCTTGTTAGGCCTATAACCTAATCCAGCCTTATCAAATACAACTCTTTGATTACTCAATAGCAAATTAAGTTTTCAGAGCTATATGTAAATTTATCAACTATATTTTATATTTATCAACTTCTTTCTTTAAACTAACATTTTCATTTGAAATTGATTCTTTTTCTTTTAGCAAATTCTTATTTTCAGATTTCAATTCTTCAATTTCATGGGTTAGTTTATCTTTTTCTTTGACAAGATTTAAAATATCATTTTTCAAGGATTTGCTTTTCTTTTTCAAAACTTTAAAATCACTAACTAGTTTATTAAATGCATCAAACAATTCATCAAAGGTAAAGTCATGAGTTTCGGTACTTACCTCATCGTCATTTGCCATAAAACAAATGTTTGTAACTCTTTCTGTTCTTCCTTAGAAGAGGATTCCTCGCTATCGCTCCATGTTGCAACATATGCTTTTTCTTTTTCTTGTACCCCTTTTTTAATTGAGGACAGTCATATCTAAAGTGCCCCGTTTCTTACATTCATAGAATATGAGGGGGTCTTTCTCTTTATCCTTGTCCTTTTCTTTTTCTTTTTCACCTTCCATATTTGTTCCAAATTTTTTCTTGTGGAAGGGTCTCTTCTTCACATAAATCTTTTAAATTTTTAGTAAGAAGTGCAGTCTCCTCATCGTCATCATCTTCTTCATCACTGCTACTTTTTTTAATTTTTGCAGCTTTGAGGGCAATTATTTTCTTCTTCTTGGCATCTTCCTCTATATGCTATTTTATGGTCAACTCATGAGTCATTAGTGATCCAAGTAGCTCCTCCAAAGGTAAGATATTGAGGTCCTTGGCTTCTTGGATTGCAGTCACCTTTGCTTTCCACGTCCTTGAAAGAGACCTAAGGATTTTACAAACCAACTCAGAGTTAGTATAGGTCTTGCCAAGACTCTTTAAACCATTCACAATATCAGTAAATCTTGTATACATGCAGGTTATAGATTCAGTTTGTTCCATGCTAAACAATTCATATTTATGAACAAGAATATTAATCTTTGATTCTTTGACTTGATTAGTACCCTCATGGGTAACCTCTAATCTGTCCCAAATTTCTTTTGCGAAAATACATGTAGAAATTCTATTAAACTCATTAGCATCTAATGCACAATATAAAACATTCATGACCTTAGCATTAAGCTGAGCCATTTTCCTATCGTTCTCATTCCAATCCCTTTCGGGTTTAGGAACTATTGAACCATCTACTATGTGTGTGGGTGTGCTAGGTCCATTAGTGATTACACTCCAAGTTCATAATCTAAAGCTTGAATAAAAATTCTCATTCTAGCTTTCCAATAAGAATAGTTTGAACCATTAAATAAAGGAGGTCTATTTGTAGAATGACCTTCAGCAAATGAAGATCCAGCTTGAGCTGCCATTTGGATCTTTAGCTCTTGATCATTTGATCAAATAAACAATGAGCACAAGCTCTGATACCAATTGTTGGCCCAGATGGCAACCCAAGAGGATGGGGTGAATTGGTTTCTTAAAAGTTTAGCTTTGTTAAAATTATGTGCTTTGAAATAAAAGAGATTGAATGCAAGATAAATGCTAGGCACAATAATGAGATAGGAAGAGACAAAGAGATAAAGCACGGCAAACACAACGATTTTATAGTGGTTCGGTGTATCCAACACCTACGTCCACTCCAAGTAGCACTTGGGCCCACACTATAATCCACTTGATTACAGCCGAGTTATTTTACAAGCTCACAACTCAAAACTTATTTTCCCCTGGATCACAATGAACCCATCTGGTTTTATCGGGCTCACCAGCACAAAACCCAAACACAAGCTATCCTTAGCTTGTCCCGAGGTATACTACCTCCACTAATTCAATCCCCTGATTGAATTAGCAAACAATAGCTTGAAAATAATAAAGATTTTAATACAACACTTAAACAGCTCCTTAAGTGAGCAGATATTCAATAAAATAAACAAAGGTAAGAAAAGCATGTTTGAAGCGATTTGGATGTGTGCTTTTCTTCTTTTCCTCTTCTCCCTTGAAAGATTGAATCAGGCCTCAGCTCAGTTTCTTCACGCAGTAGAGAAGTTGAGGATTTGGGGCTTTTGCTTTCTCTCTTCAAATGTTGGAAATCTCCTTGATTTGATCTTGAGAAGCTTGTGGATTTCTCTTTGAACTTTTTGGGATTGATGGACTTAAGCTCAGAGTATTTCGTTTTGATTTCTCTCTTTCTTTCTTAGGATTCTTTGATTTTTCAAAAAATATTTCTTTCTTTTCTTGCTTTGTTCTCTCCTTTTTCAAACGGATGATTTTCTTTTTTTATAGATCTCTTAATCCAAGTTTAGGTGGAAAATATAGCCATTGTGAGATGCTTGGATACTTCTACACACAAAAAAATACCGTTAGAGATTAGGTGGAAAAATATTACCGTTGGAGTACGTTCTGACAATTGAAAATCCACTCCTGACAGGTTGGAGTCGGCTCCAACTTTTCAGGTGTCGGCTCCAATCGGGTATCCAAAATAAAGAAAAAGTTTGTTGAGGAGTCGGCTCCAAGAAAGTTAAGTGTCGGCTCGTCGCTTTCGGGAGTCAGCTCCGGAATCCAAGAGTGTCGGCTCCAGAAATGTCCATAAAAACGCTATCTGTTCTCAGTTAGAGTCGGCTCCAGAAACTCAGGTGTCGGCTTCCAAACTCTCAGGTGTTGGCTCCCGAATTCTAGGTGTCAGCTCCAAAAACTGAAACATAATGCACTTCTCTGTATCTCATGTTGGAGTCGGCTCCGAAACTCTAGGGGTCGACTCCGAACCATGCCAAAAATCTAGAAATCTTCTAATATGCCTTGGGGTCGGCTCCTGACTATTTGGGTGTCGACTCCAAGTTTGAACTTTGAAAAAATTCCTTTAAAATTTGATTCAAAACTTATTCCTTTATTCCTTTTGATTGATTAAACATTTTTAACCCCTGAAACACTTATTAAATCTGTCAGAAACATAGTGAATATACTCATGTCTTTTGTTAATCATCAAAATTAATAATTGGGTCAACACCCTCACTAGGATATCTTGACCATCTCCAATATCACCCTATTAACATTGTTGAAATAAATATAGTAATTAAGAATAGTAGCTTTAAATAAGCAACTAGATGAGAGATGAGGACTTAGTATGATGAAATCACCCCTACAAGATAAATTTTCTTTTAGAGCCTAATCTTTCTACTTTTAGTTATCAATGATCAGGATATGGTCAGGAAAAGAGACATGGATAATATGCAATTTTGAGTATAAAAGATAAATTTGCTTTCAGAGCCCAATCTAGCATTTACCTTTAGTGTTCAGTGATCAGGATATGGTCAGGAAGGGAAACATGGATGATATGTAATTTGGAGTATTTGTTCTACAAGGATACTTACTTTAACCATAGCAATATGTTCCATACCATCAAGCAATGATCTGTAACAGTAGGCCTGGACAAAACCCCACTTTAGGGGCAAAGATGCAATAGAAGCACGCTCCACCAACTTATCTCTTTTTCTTCTATATATGCCAAATTAGTTAGTGTCAGTGCTAATTTAATGGCCAAAGGAAAGATTAAAAAGAAACTTCAAGAGTGTGTCATGTTCCAGGACAGTAACATGCCTATTACAGAACTGCAGTAAGACTGACAAGTGGACTAAATCCCTACACCTCAGGTTCACGAGACATCTTACTCTAAAGAGGAGAACAAACAAATTTCCTAGGACCTTGGGATGCACCCAACACCCTAGTTTATTCCAAACAGGCTTCCCACCCCTCTCTTTCAACATAGAGGGGAAGAAAAAAGAAGGGAGACAAAAAGGGGGTAAAAGAAAAAATGCAAAAGAAAATACAAGAAAAAAAGAAGCAACCAATCAAAGCGAAAAAATCAATCAGCATCCAGGTATGCATGGAATGCCAAAACATCCCAAGTGTCTGTATATTACCATTCCCATATCATTACAACCCACTCCCAGATCAATAGCAGCACTGGGGATGAGGCTTTAGACCATGGTTTGAACTTTATAGGCATTTTAAGTTTTCTATTTAATTGTCATTGATGTGGCTAACCACCCCTCCTGGCGGCACTGTAACAATGCGCGCAGCCTTTGAAGCAAGAGTAATAATTTCGATCGGCCCTTGGCTTTGGCCTCGGTCCCGGTATCGGCTCTTGGCTTCGACCACGGCCCCAGCATCGGCTCCTGGCCTCGGCCTCGGCCCCAACATCGGCTCCCGGCCTCGGCCTCGGCCCCAACATCGGCTCTGGCCTCGGCCCCAACATCGGCTCCTGGCCTCGGCCTCGGCTCCTGGCCTCAGCCTCGACCCAGCATCGGCTTCTGGCCTCGGCCTCGGCCCCAGCATCGGCTCTCGGCCTCGGCTCCAGCATTGGCTTTGGCCTCGGCCTTGGCCCCGGCTCCAATGATCTCAGCCATTGACGCAATTCCAATCATGAAGCCGAATTTTGATGCTGAATGGACTTAAAACTACAGCGCGATCCACTCGCCACCTTTTACCAAGATCACGGGCAGTTACAGGTACTGCACATTTGCCGATATCCGCGGAATGTGTCTAACCACCCGGTGCTAACCTACAAGCTGATCTCAACAGAAGAGAAGATCCGGCTGTTATCACGGAAGGGTAAGAGGACCCCAAACAGGTATATAAGAGCCAACCCCTAATGGGGGGGAGCTCTCTCTCTCAAGCACCATTCTGATGCAAAACTCCTGTGCTACGAGTCACTAACTTGAGTGTCGAAGGGTCCCCATCAAACCACCAATCCAAAACTTTTTGGAGGCTTTCGGAAGAAGAAGAAGGAGACCTCTCCGTGTTTCTGAAGGCCTGTGGAGATCTCAGTTCACCCAACGCTCATCCCAAGTGATTTGGTAGCAACAGATTGGCACGCCAGGTAGGGGACACGCAGTAGACGAACATTCTCCCGCAACCCCCCACGCCTTCTGCAAGGAAGACGATGGTGACGACGTGAGCTCAGGAAGCTTCCACCAGTCAGGCGCCAAGATGCCTTCCGCGGGCTGAGCAATCAGAGGCCAGTCTCTGTGTTTCGCCTCCTGCACCACCACAGGCCAGCCAGTCCGATCGACTCGACATCTTGACTCATTAGGACAAGATCTGATGGCGGTGGTGCGGGGACTACAGGAGCACTGCTTCACCACTGCGCCTTTGCCTCCTCAGCCCTCTCTGCCTCGTGAGGAGGGTCATGGGGCTAGTCAACCTCATCGGGGAGGACCCTCCTGAGGCCTCTCACCACTCGCCCCCGAGACCTCACCACTGGGAAACCTCAAAGCGACGACAGTCTCCCTTCCGCCATTCTGATCGCTCTCACGGGCGGCGTGGTGAGAAAGAACCAAGACATGTGCACTCCTTGCACCGGCAATCTTCCCCATCCTCCTCATCTTCTAACTCCTCTAGAGAAGACATCAACAGGAGGACCACTCATCGGGCCGAGCAACAACTGGACGAGCATCATCAGCGATTGGAGGAGCTTAGCCGCCGGATCGCCAATCCTCATGGGACAGACTATGACCACCTTCCCCTGCTTTCTCGCCGGATCATGGAGGAGCTGGTCCCACCTCAGTTCCGTCTTCCTCAGTTGGACCCATACGATGGCACGACGGACCCTCTGGACCACTTGGAGAGCTACAAGGTCCTCATGCAAGTCCAGGGGGCGACGAACTCTCTTCTCTGTGTTGCCTTCCCGCTACACTTCGAAAGGCGGCGCGTGCGTGGTATTTCTGTTTACCACCATGCAGCATTAACTCTTTCAGGCAACTCGAGCGATCTTTCTGGCCCACTTTGATGCATGCCAAAAGATCCCTCAAGTAGATGATAGCTTGTTTGCTATCCAGCAAAGGAGTGGCGAAACCCTGAAGGACTTCATCTCTTGGTTCAAGGAAGCGCGCTCGATGTTTATAACCTGGAGGATTCCATAGCCACTCTCGCCCTGAAGTGAGGACTTCATCCTTCAGATTTGCATATTTCTTGGACAAAAAGCCTCCCAGCTCCTACGCCAAATTGCTAAGCCGAGCGCAGAAGTATATCCGCATTGACGAAGCGGACTCTTCCAGGAGGGAGGCCGACAAAGGTTCCAGCAAGAAGCCAATGCCCACGGAACCTGCTGGAGGATGATCCAGGAAATCTGAGCCACCTCGTCGCTCAGATAACCACCCTCAAACGCTCATCCCCAAGGAGCCTTTCACTCCTCTTCTTGCTCCAATATCTCACATCTTGTTAAAAATTAAGGATGAGCCCTACTTTCAGCGTCCACCCCCCATAAAGCCAGGGATTCCCACAGCAAGGAGCTCTACTGCCGGTATCATAGGGACTACGGCCACGACACTGAAGACTACTGCTTACTGAAGAGAGCTATCGAGGAACTTGTTCAGCAAGGCCATCTGGACAAGTTCGTCCGGAGGGGGAACCTCATTGCTGTGGGTCCGTCGGCACCTCCCGTAATAGATTGGCATAGACAATGCCCCAATGGAGAAGACGGTGGCCATGGTCGCCTGGGGAGCAGGCAGCAGTTCTAAAAGGCAGCGAGAGGGGAAGAAAGCTCTGTAATCCCCTTTTCCAAAAGGGATAAGGAAGGAGTAGTGAATAAGAATGATGATAGCATCATCGTCTCTATGACGATCGCCAAACATCCTGTAAAGCAGATTCTGGTTGATAGTGAAGCTCAGTAAATGTTTTGAGTTATGACGCTTTTGTTAGAATGAATTTGCCTACAAGTTCCCTTCTACCGTCACCACTCCCTTAATGGGTTTCACTAGAGACTCTTTTCGGGTTGAGGGGGAAGTCACCTTTCCTGTTACCGCCGGGGCTTCACCGCATCAGAGCACAGTTCTCATGAACTTCCTGGTGGTTTGGGTCCCACTGGCTTACAATGCTATTTTGGGGAGACCTAGTCTGAACCTGTTAGATGTTGTCATCTCCACCAAAAGGTTACTCGTAAAGTTCCCCACCAGCGAAGGAGTTGGAGAGATGAGGGGAGAGCAGACCCCGTTACCGCTCTGCTACCACTTAGCCCTCAGTCCACAAGAGACGTGTCGGCAATAGCGTCTGAACCGCTCAACCCCCGAGACTTGGAGAGGAGAGGGGAGCCAGCCGAGCACCTTCTGACCTTCCCCTTGGGGGAGGACCCAACGAAAACCATTCAAGTCGGAGCACTGCTCCCGGAAGAGGCACGCGATCGGCTCATTGTTTTCTGCTTGCCAACTCCGACATCTTCGCATGGTCATCATCTGATATGCTGGCATCCCTGAGGAGATAATCACTCACTAGTTCAATCTCAAGCTAGAATGCTGGCCTGTTCGACAGAAGAGAAGCTTCGCTCCGGATAGGCAGAAGGCCATTGACGAGAAAATCCGCAAGCTGAAAGCTGCAGGCCACATTCGAAAGTTCACTACCCGACTGGTTGGCTAACGTTGTGATGGTCCGCAAGGCCAACGGGAGCTGAAGGATGTGTGTAGATTTTACTAACCTCAACAAGGCATGCCCAAGGATAGCTTCCCTTTGCCTCAGATCGACCAGCTGGTGGATGCTACTTTGATCACGAAACCCTTAGTTTCATGGATGCCTTCTCTGGGTATAACCAAATTGGATGAACCTGACAGATAAGGAAGCTACCTCTTTCATAACCGAGAAGGGAATCTACTGCTACAAGATGATGTCGTTCGGATTGAAGAACGCAGGGGCCACTTACCAAAGGCTAATGAACAAAGTCTTCGAGGACCAGATCGGATGCAACATGGAGGTATACGTGGATGACATACCGACAAAAAGCGTTCGGGCCATCAGCCATATCGCCGATTGACGGAGACCTTTGGCAACCTCCATCGGTACCAGATAAGGCTGAACCCACGCAAGTGTGCCTCTGGAGTGACAGCCGAAAATTCTTGGGTTTCATGGTAACACGATGAGGAATCGAGGCGAACCCGATAAAGTCCGAGCCATCTTAAACATGAGACCTCCCGCCAACAAGAAGGAAGTGTGGCGCTTAGCTGGAAGGATAGCGGCCCTGAGCCGTTTTCTATCCAAGTCCGCGGAGAGATGTCAGCCTTTCTTCAAGGCTCTATGTAAGATCAACGGTTTCAAATGGACAAAAGAATGCGAGGAGGCCTTCGATGGGCTAAAAAGATTCCTGTCACCCTGCCACTGCTATCTAAACCAATGGGTGAGGAAGAACTCCTTCTGTGCCTTACGGCCTCTCCTAAAGCTGTCAGCTTCGTGCTTGTTCGCACGGACACCGATGGGATGGAAAAGCCAGTGTACTACACCAACAAGGTACTCCATGATGCTGAGACTAGATATTTAAGGGCCGAGAAGATCATTTTCACATTGATCGTCTCTGCCCAGCGCCTCAGGCCCTATTTCCAAGCTCACCCGATCGTGTGGTCACCGACAAACCAGTCAAGGCGATCCTTTCTCGTCCTGATACTTTTGGCCAGCTGGCGAAGTGGGCGCTCAAGTTGGGAGAGTTCAACCTGTCGTTCCAACCCAGGACAACTATGAAGTCTCAAGTCTTAGCGGACTTCCTGGTCGAGTGCACTTGGGTAGAAGAGTAACTGAAAGAATCCCATGCAAACTCCTCGGGTGCTAAAACCGAGGAGGGAGGGAATGACTGGCTCCTTCACGTAGACGGAGCATCAAACTCTCATGGAAGTGGAGTGGGCCTCATTTTAGCTGGCCCAGATGGAGTGGTGGTCGAATGCGCCCTTCGTTTCCTTTTCCCAGCTACCAACAACCAAGCTGAGTATGAAGCCCTACTATCAGGAATAAGACTAGCTCACGAGCTCGGGGTGAAACATCTTAGAGTTTTTACTGACTCTCAGTTAGTCTCCGGCCAGATTAAAGGGGAATACGAAGCGCGAGATCCCACTATGTCTCGTTACCTAAGTATGGTGCAGTCACAGGTCTCTCCCCTAGCTCAGCATCAGCTACATTCCCCGGGAGGAGAATGCTAAAGCTGACGCATTGTTTCGGTTGGCCACATCGGCTGATGGAACCTTAGGAAGAACCTACGTGGGGCACCTGGAAGCCCCAATAATTGATGCAGTAGAGGAGTCCATGCCAGTCCGCTAGGAGCCTTCTTGGATGGACGCTTACACCCAATACTTCGCCACTGATGCCCTCCCAACCGACCCCGCCGAGGCCAATATTTTCAAACGGCGAGTACACAAGTTCCTGATATTCGATGGATAGCTGTACCGGAGATCTTTCTCTCATCCCCTCCTTAGATGTGTTGGTCCTACAGACGCCGACTACATCCTCCGAGAGATCCATGAAGGTATCTGTGGAAACCACTTGGGGGGCAAAGCACTGTCATACAAAGCCCAACGCCAAGGCTATTACTGGCCCACCATGCGGAAGATGCAGCCGAGCTAGTGCATAAGTATGATAGTTGCCAGCGGCACGCAAACATCCAATGACTTCCAACTTCTCGGCTGAGCCCTCTATCGGCTCCATGGTCATTCGCCCAGTGGGGGATGGACATCTTGGGATCATTCCCTCTAGCTTCTAGCCAACGAAAGTTTTTGCTCGTCGCCATCGATCACTTCACTAAGTGGGTAGAAGCCAAAGCACTGGCCAAGATTACCGAAGCTAGGGTGAGGAGCTTCTTCTGGAAATCTATTATTTGTCGGTTTGGACAACCCCACACACTTGTTACCGACAATGGATGCCAATTCGACAATATCCCATTTAAAGACTTTTGTGCCAAACTAGGAATAAACCAGAGGTTCACTTCTGTCGGTCACCCAAAAACAAACGGGGCTACCGAAGTGATGAATCGGACAATCCTACAAGGGCTCATGACCCTCTTGGACAATTTCAAGGGAAGATGGATGGAGGAGCTCCCGAACGTGCTGTGGGCTTATCACATGATGCCCCGGGCTCCCACTGAAGAGACCTCATTCAGCCTTGTGTTCGGAACGAAGCTATCGTCCCAGTGAAGATCGGCATCCCCAGTCCTCGGACACAGTCATATGATGAAGATGACAATCCAAATCAATTAAGAGCCAACCTTGACCTCATCGAAGAACTTTGTGATCGAGCACAAATTAGAATGGCCTCCTACCGATAGAGGATTGCAAAGTATTACAATGCCCGAGTTCGTCCCAGAACATTCCTCTCGGGGGACTTGGTCCTCAGACGAGCTGAAGTCTCAAAGCTGACGGAGGGAGGCAAGCTAGCGCCAAGATGGGAAGGACCCTATCGAGTCACGGAGGCGCTCCACTATAGAGCATACAAAATTGAGGGGCTGGACGGGAAGCCTCTCCCCCACACTTGGAACGCAGACAACTTACGTCGTATTATCAATAGTTTGTTAATTTCTTTAGGTGGAACATGTCTACTAGAGTAATATTTAGAATATTCTCTTACTAACGTGTTTTTGAGTGATCCTGCTTCTCACCTGAAGCCCAACTCCATTGGCACTTGAAGCCCGACTTCGCGTCGGCACCTGAAGCCCGGCTCCGTCGGCACCTGAAGCCCAGCTCCACGTCGGCACCTAAAGCCCAGCTCCGTGTCGGCACCTAAAGCTCGGCTCCGTGTCGGTACCTAAAGCCCAACTTTGTGTCGGCACCTAAAGCCCATCTTTGCATCGGAACTTGAAGACCGACTCCGGGTCGGCACCTAAAGACCGACTCCGCGTTGGCACTTAAAGCCCGAATCCTGACTCCGCATCGGCACCTGAAGACCGACTCCGCGTCGGCACCTAAAGATCAACTCCATGTCGACACCTGAAGACTGGCTCTGCATAGGCACCTAAAGAATGGCTCCGCATCGGCACCTGAAGCCCGGCTCTGCATCGGCACCTGAAGCTTGGCTCCATGTCGGCACCTAAAGCCCGACTATGCGTCGGCACCTGAAGCCCGACTCCGCGTCGGCACCTGAAACCCGACTCCGCATCGGCACCTGAAGCCCAACTTCGCGTCGGCACCTGAAGTCCGACTCTGCATCGGCACCTAAAGCTCGACTCCGCATTGGCACTTGAAGCCCGGTTCTGCGTCGGTACTTTAAAGTTGACACCACATCGGCAGTTGAAGCCCGACTCTGCATTGGCACTTGAGCCCAACTTCGCATCGGCAACTGACTGTTGGCACTCTAGTTTGGTAGCATCGGCACACGAAAACTGACTCCACGTCGGCATTAGAAGTTTTAGCTCTTCAAATGATCCAACCCCATGTCAGTGTTGACCTAGCTATACCAGAGCTTCACTCGGTCTCGTGTCGATAGCTATCCATGGATACCTTTTCGACCCCTTAATCGACTTCGCGTTGGCACTACCCTCTGGTGTTTCCATTCTATCGGCCTATGGCACGAAGGTCATTTGTTAAGACCATAAGGTCGTACATAAGTGTGATTATTAGCTATGCCTGCCTACGGCCTTGATAGCGGCCACTACGGCTTATCCATATCCTATCATTGATAATTGGCTATGATGCAAATCAAATTAAGAACTGAATGAGAAATTTTCATTGATAGTAAAAGTTACAAAATTGCCGACCAAGTCGACTTAGTACAGTTAGGAAAAAGAAAAAGATAATTATGTTCAGGCCAGAGCTGGACCCTCATCCTCGGGAACCTCATCCGGTTCCAACTTCTCTATTCCTTCAAGGCTGTATAGTCTCTGTACCTTCTCCTTGCAATCTTGGAAGCCGCCATCATATGCAAATGCAGTTGTTTCGGCCAGCTCCTTATCGAAGGCATCGGATTTCCTAAATTCCTCTACGGCCTTGGCAGCTTTCCTCTCGGCCTCGGTGGCCTTCTCCTCAGCTTTGGTCACCGCCGCCTTCAGGTTGGCAATCTCAGCATTTGACCGGCGGGCGATTTCTCTGCATTTTTGGCTCTTTCTTTGGCCGCACCTATTTCAATGGTAGTGGAGTGCAAACGGCTCTTCAATAAGTACATTTTCGAATCCACTGCCTTTAACTTCTCTTCTGCCACTCTTTGTTTTTCCTCAGCCACCTGAGCGTTGTCAAGCTCGTAGGCCGCCCGGTGCTGAGCTACTTCAAGTGCCTCTTCGCTTTTTTGGGCTGTGCCACATTCTCGAGTCGAGCAGATTCAGCTTCGGCTTCGGCCTTTTGCGCCTAGGTAGTCTCCGCCTGGGCCTCCTCCAGTACTGCCGTGGCCCTCTCTGCTCTAGCTCGGACTTCTTGAATTTCTTCCCGAGACTGGTCGAGAGCAGCCTCGGCCTGGGACCAAAGGCCCCTCATGGCGGTCAAAGAGTTCAATGCCTGATCAAATTATTTGGTTTAGGTGAAGAAATGGTCCCAAAAGTTTGGCAATGGAACAATACTTACTCAGAGATGTGCCACCGATGCCTCTCGGAAGAATGTAGAGGTCCCTTGATGTTGAAAGAACCTATGTAGCTCGGGCACGGAAGCCTGGGCCACTATCCGCTTGGCCTAGCAGCTATAGCGCATCAAGATCGACTGGAAAGAGGGATCAATGTCATCTCCCTCCACTGATCTGGAGGCTGCAGGCGAGGAGTCAGCCTCTGACTATGCTCCCTCTAGCGCCTTAGCTAGTAGGGACGCCTCGGCCATTGCCCCTTCGAAAGATAGGGTGGCTTCTGAAGTTGGCCTTGTAGCCGAGTTAGTCAGCTCCACTTCGAGAGCTGTGGGCTGTGGTGACGATGCTTTAGTCCCTTGCTCCGGAGAAGTGTCAGTCAGATCAATAGGAGACGGAGGTAGTGCTGGTGAAGGCGGATGAGGTCAATCCCTTTCCCCCGCCTCGTTCCGTCCTGATGCCTCTCCGACCTCGGCCCTTTCCGCCTCGTTCCCTTCTGAGTCCTTTTCGGCCTTAGTTTTCTTAACAATCTTGGCGGCCCTCTTCTTGGCAGGGGCCCCATCTTCTCGAGCCTTCCTTTTCTTCATAGCAGCTTGTCTTATCCTATGCAGCGATGGTGCCATGCCTGTAAACCAAAAGGCAAAGTTAGAGGGAAAGAGATGAAAGCAAAGAAATGAAGAGGTTACATTGATCACCATCGCCAGGAATAAGACCTGCTAGCCGAAGATTCTCTTCGGATAGTAGTTGGTTGCAGTGGGGGATGTCGGCAGTGATCAACTACTCGAACGCCTCTCGGTCCTTCGGAAGCACCAATGAGTTTTTGTTTGGCTCGGTGTTGGGAACCTCCCACTCGGTCCTCACCCCCTCGATTTGGGCAAAAAAAAAACCTATCTTTCCAACCTTTAATGGAGGAAGGAAGATATAGTTTAAGGGATCTAGCAGGTCTAGGAGCAAAGGACCACCAACCCGACTATTTTCTAAGGGTGTAGAAGCAACAGAAGAATGAAAGTCTAGCCTCAATCCCATGGAAATGGCACAGCACCAAGAAACCGACAAGGATTCGGATAGAATTTGGGACTAGTTGTGCCAAAGCTAAAGAATACCAATCTAATACATTTAATATGAAAGGGTGAATGGGGATGCGAAGACTAGCCTTGAAATAATGTTCATAAAGGGCGACCCGACCTGGATAGGAAGAGGTTACTCTATCCTCAGGTAAAGGCCGGTAGAGATGAAGGTCAGTGGGGACTTGGTACTGAGCCCTGAGATTAATTATCTCTTGGGCAGTCATGATGGAGGTCGCCGGACGGCGCTGAGCATGAGCCCATCCGACGGCGGGGCAATTTCCGGTCCAAAGCCGCCCTGCGGGCCACCACTCTTCCAAAGGAGCATCCCCTACGGAGGAGGACCAACTGAGAGGGGGAGAAGGGGAAGGTTGTGAATGGTTGGGAGAATAGGCCCCAAAATCAGAAATCGAATAGGAAAGAGACGAGGAGGCCATGGGAGCAGAACTAACCTGAAGTTGGAGGTCAAAAGTCAGCAATGGAGGGCTCGGGTGGTGGAAGATGAACAGGCTTGAACAGTCAGTAAGGAAGATGAAAGCAGTGGAGGCGGCTCGAACCCAGGGCAACCCTCTTTTATACCAGTGTTTCAAATCATCCCGCCTGCCTCTAGTTGGCCACACACCTGTTTGCTATTGGAGACCGCTTCGGCACCCACTCGGTGTGCAGGATGCGATGGGCACCTCCTATGAAGCGACAACGGTGACCTCACCGCAATGATGGCACTCACCTTTCCACGATTCTATGCCCGAGGAAAATCTTGCTCAATCCCAACAACCCGAACAGACAGGATTGGCCACCAGGAGGTACTGTGAATACTAACACCCCTTTTGCTGATGAGTACACGCTCTCCCATCTCAGGGGCGGGGGGGCATCTGATGTGGCTAACCACCCCTCTTGGCGGCACTGTAACAATGTGTGTAGCCTTCGAAGCAAGAGTAATAATTTTGATCAGCCCTTGGCTTCGTCCTTGGCCCCGGTATCAGCTCTTGGCTTCAACCTCGGTCCTGGTATTGGCTTTTGGCTTCGGCCTCGGCCCCAGCATCGGCTCCTAGCCTTGGCCTTGGCTTCAGCATCGGCTTCTGGCCTCGGCCTCGGCCCCAACATCAGCTCTCGGCCTCGGCCTCGGCCTCGGCCCTAGCATCGGCTCCTAGCCTCGGCCTCGGCTCCAGCATCGACTTCTGGCCTCGGCCTCGGCCCCAACATCGGCTCTCGGCCTCGGCCCCAGCATCGGCTCTCGGTCTCGGCTCCAGCATCGACTTCTGGCCTCGGCCTCGACCCGGCTCCAATTCCGACTCCGATCTCAGCCATTGATGCAATTCCAATCACGAAGCCAAATTTTGATGCTGAACGAACTTAAAACTACAGCGCAATCCACTCGCCCACCTTTTACCAAGATCACGGTAGTTATAGGTACTGCACATTTGCCGATATCCACAGAACGTGTCTAACCACCCGGTGCTAACCTACGAAGCTGATCTCAACAGAAGAAAAGATCTGGCTGTTATCACGAAAGGGTAAGAGGGACCCCAAACAGGTATATAAGAGCCAACCCCTAACGGGGGGGGGGGGGGGGAGCTCTCTCTCTCAAGCACTATTCTGATGCAAAACTCCTGTGCTATGAGTCACTAACTTGAGCGTCGGAGGGTCCCCACCAGAACCACTGGTCCAAAACTTTTTGCAGGCTTTCAGAAGAAGAAGAAGGCGACCTCTCCGTGTTTCTGAAGGCCCGTGGAGATCTCAGTTCACCCAACGCTCATCCCAAGTGATTTGGCAGCAACAGTCATCATAAAATAAGATGATAAGTTAAACTCTAAAATAATATTATACACGTAATGAACTAATTTACTTTTTTTTTAAAAAAATCTATGCACATTTGCGTGCATCTCATATAGTCAAAACAATATATTATATTTTATGATGATGCCCATTTTTTGATATTGTTCATATTCTGTCTTATTTGGCTGAAACATCTGAAACTATCAGAACCCTCAAAACTGCCAAAATAAAAATTCATTTGACTGATCCAAACAAGAAACCTATTCTTTAAGCATTTCCTCCTATTATACTGTGATCATCTACTAACATTGGTCGCCTTCTTAGTTTTCACCTTTTGATATGTTATTTTTATCTGAAATAAAAACATGGTAGGGCTTGCTTGTACAGATTATATGAAGTTTTCCTTGATGCCATCCTTTCAACATTTTCTACAATAAAGTTAGAGAGTACCTTTTGATATTAACCAAACATATTCAAAATGATATCCCATAGTATATTTATTTGCAGATGATATAGTACTGATTGATAATACTAAATCTGGAGTAAATACTAAGTTAGAGATTTAGAGAGAGGCTTTAGACTCTAAAGGTTTTAAGTTTAGTAGAACTAAAACTGAATACATGAAATGTAATTTTAGTGGGAGTAGAAATACAAATGAAGAAACAGTGAAGATTGCAAGACAAGAGATATCAAAGAGTGAAAAATTTAGGTATTTGGGATCAATTATCCAATAAGAAGGTGAAATAGGTGAAGATGTGAATCATAGAGTTAAAGTAAAATGGATTAAGTGGATGAGTGCTTCGATAGTATTGTATGATTGGCGCATCCCATTAAGATTGAAAGAAAAATTCTATAAAATCGCTATTAGGCCAGCTATGCTATATGGAACAGCGTATTGGGCAATACTGAAACAACATGTGAATAAATTAAGTATAACATAAATGCGTATGTTAAGATGGATATGTGATAAAACTTTAAAAGATAGAACTAGAAATAAACATATAAGATAAATGATAGAAGTAGCCCCAATTGAAGATAAAATGAGAGAAAATCGATTATGATGGTTTGGACATATACAATGGAGACCCTTAGATGCTCCAATTAGAAAGAGTGATCTTTTAACAATTCATGGTAAGGATAGAGATAGAGGTAAACCTAAACTAACATTGACAGAAATAATTAAAAAAATATATAACTATTTGTAATTTGAATGTCGACTTAGTCCTGAATAAAGAAGAGTGGAGGAATCAGATTCATGTAGCCGACTCCATGTAGTTGGGAAAAGTCTTAGATGAGTTGAGTTGAGTTGAGTTGAGAGTACCTTCTGCTTAAAACTTCTAATATAATTTATTACTCGATAATCTACTATAATTTCCTTTAAAAGAAAAAAATTGCTTATGGATGAGATGCACTGGTATTTCCAAGGCGTCACAAGATTGAGACATCCTTGGAAACTCGAGTTAAATTTCATAAAATGACGATTTATATTGCAATAGGATATATTGCAGAATGTTGGACAACAAACAAAAAGCACCTATCAACAAGGCCCGGATGGCAAATATGAGAATACTAAGGTAACTGTGTGGTAAAACTAGCAAAGCATGTGCATGTGTGTATTAGAGTACAAGATTTGCCAATTGTGAACAAAATTATGGGAGGCCAATCAAAGAAGTGAATAGCCATGTGCAACAAAGAATCAAATTTCAATTGAAGAATTGACAAAAAGGAAGGAAGACCTGAGCTATTATTGTTGGAAGTAACGAGAAAGGATTTAAAATAACCAGCAGTACACCTGTCATGCCCCAGACCCAAATATCGGGCAAGGGTGACAACCCGCCGCGTGCCGGGCATGCAAGGCGTCACAAAATTTTTAACATATAACACCATTATATATATATCAAGCCAAATTCATCACTGAATACTAAAAGTTTTGGGTTACAAACCCTTACACAGCACAATAATAAAGTTTGGGCATCAAGCCCTATACATAAGCAATACTGGGGTTACAACAAAATAATGGGTCTTGATTTATTTAATAGAAGATCCATCACCCCACCAATCTATCTTCAATCTCGTGGCTCTGACAAAAATATTGTAAAATTTTTATGAGCTTACACTCAATAAGTAAGCCACGTTATATAGTCAAATCGTAGCATAACAATCAAATAGCACATAAATGATTTGCATGCTTAAACATTCTACAAATACTCAAACATGCAATGTAAGTAAACCCACTGTTTATACTCTCAATGGTAGCTGTAAATGTGACCCATGGCCCTGCAATATCTCAATAGTGTACCAACAAGCATCCCCCTACTGAAAGGGTCCAGATACAGGGTCACGCCATATCATAATCCACCAGAACACATACTCTATATGTGTGATGCCACCTCGAACCAAGCAGAACACATCCTCTAGATGTGTGATGCCACCTCATAGTAACTCAGAACACATCCTCTAGATGCGTGATGCCATCTCGGACCCAAGCAGAACACATCCTCTAGACGTGTGAATGGCATAAACAAACAGAACACATCCTCTAGATGTGTAGGTGGCATAAATCATCAGAACACATCCTCTAGATGTGTGTGTGGCATAAATCATCAGAACACATCCTCTAGATGTGTGTGTGGTATGACATGATAAAGGAGAACCGCGGCGACACATAACAGTACCTCACATCACATGTACAAACATATCAATAACACCTCTATATTGCATAAACAATGGATTATACTTACTGAACAATTGCATGTAATATATCATATCAATGTCATAATAACTGCATCTCTCATGCATAGCATCCACATATGAAATCATAGCACATAAACAATCATGTATTCATAATATTCATCTACTTACAATTTAGCCAATATTCATAACAATTCTTTATGTCACAATATAATTCACAATTTAAATACTCATATAATGAATAAAATAATTTATTAAATACTGATAACTGGCTTACTTACTTCAGTACGCAATCCAACAGGTATATATCAGCTAGTCAGATGTCTGAGCACCTACAGGATCATTTTACCAATTAATTTATTAGAAAAGAATATTAAAATGACCCTTAGAATTCTACCCAGACTAGTTCACGGGCCCAACTTTGGGCTCGAATAACTCCCACTATACACACCAATTGGGGAAGTAAAAATACCCCAAGAAACTAGAATTAACCCAGATTATAGCCATTTAACTATTTTGCTAATCCCGACCCATTACGGGGCCCAAAAACCAGCCCCAAAAATCATTGCTGCACGGCCCAAAAGGCCCTGAACCGGCCGGCCCAGTCGGCCCAGTTCAACTCAACCCACCCGATCCCCTATTTCACCAAACAGGGGACGGGTATCTCGCCGACGGCCAGGGCCTCCGCCGGCCAAATTGAGGGCGGCCGGCCGCCGATGGCTGGGCCAGAGCCGACCGCCGCCGCGGTCGGCCACCAATCCCCCCTTCTCTCTCTCAATTTCTCACTTCTTCTCTCTCACATCCGCGTGGCACGTCACTATGCCGGCGGCATGGCCGGCCACCTTGGCCGGCCGGACCTCCACCGGACACACGCCCGACGCCGGTGGAGGCGACAGGCCGAAGCTTAGGCCCGGTGAGGCGGTGAGCACGCCGCCGGGCCCGAACCAACCGGCTTCCGCCACCGCGCGAGAGAAGGGCTGATTGGCCCTCTCTCTCTTCTCTCTCTCCACCACCCCACCGAACACCTCCCCGGTGCCGGCGGGGTCGCTGGCCAAAGCTCAGGCCCGGCGAGGCGGCGAGCACGCCGCCGGGCCTGAACCAAGGGATCGGCTGGTCTCTCTCCCTTTCTCTTTCTCTGTCTCTCACGCTCTCTCTCTCTCTCTCTCTCTCTCTCTGTCTCTCTGTCTCTCTCTCTCTCTCACGCTCTCTCTGTCTCTCTATCTCTCTGGCAAGGAAACGTACCTGAGGATGAAGCGCACCAGCGTGAAGGAAGGAGTCCTCCTCATTCATATTTAATCACCTGTGCAACGCCTCAGATCGGGGGTTTCCCCGAAGACTAAACGCTTCACTGGAGCAAAGCGTCAGCCTGGGGAACCCAACAGACTGGAGCTTGGTTCATCTGAACCAAACCTGGTTCATCTAAACCAAACCTGGTTCGTCTGAACCGGGCTACTACAACACCAAAGAGAGCTCTGACCAGAATAGATTTGTGAATAAGAATGCATGAATTCGACCCTTCGTAATTGGAGCAAACTTGATTATTACAGTTATGACTTGTGATTTATTGAACTCTGAGTGAATGGCAAAGTTTAAACCTCAGGTCAGTATTTCATTCACTTTTCTAGCAGAATAGTAATCTCACAATCATAATGATTTCCAATATCAAAGCAGACATAACCATCTAAAAACATGCAGAGATAAAATTTTATGTTATTTGTGCTGTGCAGAAAACTACAACACCCTCAATGGTAAAGATGACCTTGTCTGTCAGTTGATAAATAAAAAATTTAAAGCAGTAAAACTCAGCAATTCCAAATAGCAAATAACATACCTAATTAAATCTGCAATTGAGATTATTTTCAGATTCTCTTTCCTTGCAAATTCACGAAGCTTTGGTAACCTAGCCATGGAACCATCATCATTATCAACAATCTCACACAGAACTGCAACAGGAGGTAAACCAGCCAGCATGGCAAGATCAACAGATGCTTCTGTATGTCCAGCTCTCTTTAGAATGCCACCCTCCCTGTATTTCAGAGGGAAAATATGACCAGGGCGGTTAAAGTCTTGAGGCTTTGAAGTAGGAGATGCAAGGGCCAGAACTGTCTTTGCCCTATCTTTTGCAGAAACCCCAGTTGTCGTACCCTCTTTAGCATCCTAAGGAGGAAAAAAATGTAAGCAGCATCTGAAAAATTACACAAGGTGTGCTCACATCAATTAACAAGTCGCAACAAAATAAACAAGCTATTTAATTAACTGGACCTATAGTATCCCAAAACTGAGATTCCTGCTGCCAGTAAAAAGTTATGAATATTTTGTATATTTAAAAAGGCAGCAATTACAACAGAATTTCATTTGAAAATTCAAATAGCAAAATATACACTCAGATATCCAGATCGCCAGTCAATTCAATACAATTACAATTGCCAAGGATATTAATAGCAATTATCTACCATAACACAAAATAGTTGAAGGTAAAACAAAAAACAAAAAAACAAAAAAGATGGAAATTTTTTGTCCTTAAAAATTGATACAATCAAAAGTGCAGGTCGACATTACAAAGGATCTCATGCTATGAACTAGTTTTTTGTGAGAATGAAAAGCATAAACAAGAACAAAAGGAAATTGACGTACCTGCATTCAACTACCACACTACAATGTTATAATGCGACAGAAGTTTTAAGTTAAAAATAAGATGACCCAAGGGACCACCTATAAAAAACAAAGATTTTTTTTAAAAAAAAATCCATTTAAGTCAATAGCATATAACCTGACTTCCTTCAATTTTCAAATGTATAAAATTAAAATATTATATTCACGTCAAGGGTTGCATGGAATCTCAAAGAGGGGACCACTGCAACATAAATTTTGTAATATCTTCTTGGATCTTTTTAGATTACGAGAATCATCCATTTGTCTCTTCAATGAAGACAGAGAATGTACCACTGAAACAGTGAATGCCGTGCGAAGCTTTTCCTCATTCTCTTTGTTTGCTTCCATCAGAGGAAGCTGTAACCTTTCAAGGTCTTCCTTTCATGCTTACACAATTCCAGTCCCATGCCTGACGATAAAAGCCATGGCCTCTGGTGTTACCAGAGATGCAGCCATTATAAGATCTCCCTCATTTTCTCTGTCTTCGTCATCAACAACAATCACAAACTGCAAAATCAACCACCTCAGCAATGAACCAAAGGGGAAAAGAAAAACTACTAGTATCCAAAACAAAATTGGTGCGATAATAATGACAAACCTTGCCTTGATGGATGTCCCCAATTGCCTCCGGAATAGAAGAGAATCCCTCTGTAGGGCAATCTAAATCAAGTTCATTACTATCAACAGAGAAGTCACCTATTTTAGGAGAAATATCTGCAGAAATTATTCCATGTTTTACATCATCTACTTGAAGCATGGTGTTGGTAGATGGATGGTCCTGCCAACCAATTGAAGAATTTTGTCCCATCAGGATGTCTCCATCACTAGGTAGTGACAGAGTACCAAAGCCAGCATCTCCATTCACACCAAAACATGAAACTTTCCTCAAACTGATTGATGTAAAATTTGAAGTCTTCATGCACCTTGCAAATAGATTATATTGCAACCTTCTGAACTTCTTGAAGTTGCTACATGCACTACAAATAAAAATGCTTTTAGTTAACAGGCAGCATCAAATGGAGAAATAAGTGGTTTACTTAAAACTAACATTAAATCTTATTAAAAAACAAGAGCGGTCTCTAATATGGCTGATCCAGCACCGTCAGGGTTAACGGTAAAGGAGACTGACGGCGTCCCACTTCAACCTTCGAAGCCCGCTTCGGCCTTCGGGGCATCATTCAACCTCCGAGGCCTGCCTCGGCCTCCGGGGGCATCGTTCAACCTTCGAGGCCCGCTTCGGCCGCCTTCAGCCTTGAGCTTTTCAGCCTCGGCCTTGGGCTTCCGCCATGGTCTGGCCCTCGGACCAGTAGCTTGTAACTGCGAGCCACCTGGCATGCCCACGTGGTCCACTACTCGCCTGCGACAGTGCATCGCCATGCCCCATTAAGATGTATGGCCCACCACGCACCCATAATAGTGCATGGCCATACCCCGTTACGGCATGTGGTCCATCACTCGCTGCAACCACGTATGCCATATCCCGTTACGGAGTATGATCCACCACTCACCTGCGGCTGTATATGGCCATACCTCATAATAGCGTGCGCTTGGTGAAACCATAGCCACCCGACACGCATGATACCGTATTGGCAGGTGGCAAATAAGGCAGAGCACCTCTGACATGCCCACGACCCATCATTATCAACCTTGCCTTTTTGTCCGTTATCGGATAACAGTATTTCCAAATCATGAATCTTCTGGAAGCATGAGGGAGGAAGATTTTGGAACAAGTATAAAAACCAACACTTATAACGAGGGAAGGATCCTGAACCCTAACTCTCTAGCTTTCTTCTGCTAGCTAACTCTTATCTGTTCATTAGTGACTGACTTGAGCATCGGAGGGTCCCCACCAAAACATCCGGTCTTCGGAGACTTTTCTTGCAGGAATCGGCAAGGAGGACCTCTGTTTCCCTGGTGTTCAAGGAAGGTGACTCGGTGTCAACAGATTGGTGCGCCAAGTAGGGTGGGCGGAGAAGAGAAAATCTTCGAACCTGTCAGCGACAACTTCTTTTTCCCTAAGCTCTCAAGCGATGGTGACGACTCGTGCGTGAGAGGTCTCCACCATCATCCTGGGAGGCAGCGTCAAGGGGCTAATCCTCTAGCAGTTGGCCCCTCAACTCCCCTAGCCGACGCTCCTACACCACCACCATCGTAGCTGCTTCAAGAGGACTGGCTTGCCGCCCTTACCGCGCAAGTCCAATCTTTGGCAATGTGGTTCAAGGCCTGCAGCATCAAGTGGTGGCTGTGCAGCAACCAGAGCCTCTCCCGTCGGTGCCCGGAGTCATCCATCCCAGCCAGCACTCCTTTCGGAGAAGGTCTCCTGTCCGAGAAGCTTGCCACCGCCGCGCTTCACCCAAGCCTCACCGCCGCGAAGCCTCCAAGAGGCCCCGGTCACCCTCTCGCCATGCTAGTGCATCTCCCAAGTGGTGGCATGGGAAGGAGGCAGAGCGCCTTCGTCAGCATCACCGCCACTCTTCCCCTCCTCGGATTCCTCGAGGGAGGGGTCCTTCGACGGCAGAATAGCCCATCGAGCTGAGCATCGGCTCGACGAGTATAATCAGTGGTTGGAGGAGCTCAGCTGCCGGATCACCAACCCACCAGAGGCGGACTACGACAGCCGGCCACCGCTGTCCCACCGATTATGGAGGAGCCGATATCAACTCGATTCCGCCTTCCTCAGTTGGACCCATATGACGGGACCCGGATCCCCAAGACCATTTAGAAAGTCACAAGGTCCTCATGCAGGTCCAAGGGGCAACCAATTCACTTCTATGCATCGCTTCCCCGCCACTTTGAAGAAAGCTACTCGAGCTTGGTACTCCCGCCTGCCGCCGTGAAGTATCGACTCCTTCCGCCAGCTGGAGAGGGCCTTCTTGGCCCATTTTGATGCCTGTCGAAAGATTCCAAGGGTGGCAGACAGTCTCTTCTCCGTCCAGCAGAAGAGTGGTGAGTCCCTGTGGGACTACGTCGCTCGGTTCAAGGAGGCAGCCCTGGAGGTCTACAACCTCGAGGATTCCGTGGCCACCCTAGCATTAAAGCGAGGGCTCCATCCCTCCCGCTTTACGTACTCCCTCGACAAGAAGCCGCCCGGCTCCTACGCCGAGCTTCTGAGCCGGGCTCAGAAGTACATCCGCACTGATGAGGCTGACTCCTCCCGGCGCGAGGCTAGCGGAAGCATCACCAAGAAGCTGGCTAGACCAGAGCATGCTGAAGCTTGCCCCAGGAGGCCTAAGCTCCTACACCGAGAGACGGGCCCTACACTCCTCTGCTTGCCCCGATATCACACATCCTGCTCGAGATCGAGGGCGAGCCCTATCTTCAGCTCCCTCTTCCAATGAACCCAAAGATCCCCGGCAACAAGAACATCTACTGCCGCTACCACCGGGAACATGACCACGACACGACGACTGTCGCCAGCTGAAGAAGGTGATAGAGGACCTTATCCAGCGTGGCCACCTGGGAAGTTCATTCAGAGGAATAACCCGGGAGCTCCTGGCCCATCAACGCCGCTGCCCCCGATGATCGATAATGCTCCAACCGAGAAGACGGTGACGATGATTTTCTGGGGGGCAAGCGGCCCACCCAAGAGGCCAAGGGGGGAGGGAGAGTTAGATTATGTAATCCCTTTTTCTAAAAGGGACCTAGAGGGGTGGTCAATAAAAATGATGATAGCGTCGTTGTGTCAATGACGATAGCTAAACACCCTGTAAAAAGAATTATGGTTGATAGTGGGAGCTCGGTGGATGTTTTGAATTATGATGCTTTTTCTCGTATGAACTTGTAACCCAACCTGCTTCGACCTGTCACCATGCCCCTGATAGGGTTCACCGAGATTCCATGAAGGTCGAGGGGAAAATCACTCTTCCTATCATGGCTGGCATGGCCCCGCTAAAGTACAGTCTTCATGAGCTTCCTGGTGGTCCGGTGTCCCTCACCTACAATGCCATACTCGGAAGCCTGGGCTTAATCTCTTGGATGCCATAATCTCCACCAAAAGGCTCCTAGTGAGATTCCCAACCAGCGAAGGGGTCGGGGAGATGCGCGGGGAGCAGAACCCACCGCCACTGTGCTGCCACATGGCCCCTAGCCCTGAAGGGGTGATGCCCACACCTGCACCAGAAGCGCTAGACCCCCGAGACTCAAAGAGGAGGGGAGAGCCGGCCAAGCATCTGCTATCCTTCCCCTGGGGGAGGACCCAGTGCAGATCATTCAAATAGGGGCTCTGCTTTCGGAGGAGGCTCACAGCCAGCTCCTTGCTTTTCTGTGAGCCAATGCCGATATCTTTGCTTGGTCGGCATCCGACATGCCAAGCATTTCGGAGGAAGTGATTACCCACCAACTCAATATCAGGCCGGAGTGCCGACTTGTCCGGCAGAAGAAAAGGAGCTTTGCTCCAGACAGACAGAAGGCCATAGATGAAGAGGTGCGCAAGTTGACGACAGCCGGACACATTCGCGAGGTGCACTACCCCGATTGGCTGGCGAATGTTGTAATGGTCCGCAGGCTAGTGGGAGTTGGAGGATGTGCGTGGACTTCACCGACCTCAACAAGGCGTATCCCAAGGACAGCTTCCCGCTGCCTCGGATCGATCAGCTGGTAGATGCTACGTTTGGCCACAAGACCCTTAGCTTCATGGATGCATTCTCGGGGTACAACCAGATTAGGATGAACCCGGCTGATGAAGAGGCAACCTCCTTTATCACCAAGAAGGGGATATACTGCTACAAGGTGATGTCGTTCGGGTTGAAGAATGCAGGGGCTACCTACCAGAGGTTGATGAACAAAGTCTTCGAGGACCAGATCGGGTGCAATATGGAGGTGTACATGGATGACATGCTAACCAAGAGCACCTACGCTACGGACCATGTTATCGATGTTGCGAAAACCTTCGCCAACCTGCGTCGGTACCAGATGAGGCTAAACCCCCGCAAGTGCACCTTCAAAGTTGCTGCGGGCAAGTTCCTGCTTCATGGTGACGCAGCGAGGAATTGAAGCCAACCCAGATAAAATCTGAGCCATCTTGGATATGAAGCCCCTAGCTAATAAGAGGGAGGTGCAGCGTCTGACCGGAACGGTGGCAGCCCTGAGCCGCTTCATGTCAAGGTCGGCAGAGGTGTCTGCCCTTCTTTAAGGTGCTGCACAAGGTCAACAGCTTCGAGTGGACGAAGGAGTGTCAGGAAGCTTTTGAGGAGCTGAAGAAATTTCTATCTACTCCTCCACTGTTGTCTAAGCTGAGGAGCGGGGAGGAACTCTTTTTGTATCTAGCAGCTTCCCCCGAGGCTATCAGCTCCGTGCTTGTCCACATGGATGCTGACGGGGTGCAGAAGCGGTCTACTACACCAGTAAAGTGCTTCACGGTGCTGAGACGAGATACTCTAAGACTGAGAAGATCATCTTCGCCCTGGTGGTCTTAGCTCAGCGCTTTCGACCCTACTTCCAAGCTCATCCAATCGTAGTGCTCACGGACCAACCACTTCAGACTATTATGTCCCGTCCTGACACTTTCGTTGGCTTGCCAAATGGGCCATCAAGTTGGGAGAGTTTGATTTATCCATTTGGCCAAGGCCTGCAATGAAGTCCCAGGTGTTAGCCGACTTTCTAGTCGACTGCACTTGGGCAGGGAGCATCTGGAGGAGTTGCACTCGGAGGCGCACATGGAGTCCCCTACGGCCGAGGGGGTGGGGAAAGAAGACTGAATCCTTCATGTGGATGGAGCAGTAAATTCTCAAGGGAGTAGAGCTGGACTTATTCTTGTGAGTCCCGAGGGGGAGGTGGTAGAGTATGCCCTCCATTTTTGTTCCCAGCCACCAACAACCAAGCAGAATATGAAGCCTTGCTGGCAGGGATGAAGCTAGCCGAGGAGCTCGGTGTGAAGCATCTGAGGGCCTTCACGGACTCCCAGCTTGTCTTCGGGTAGGTCGCTGGGGAGTACAAGGCTAGAGACCTGACCATGTCCGCTACCTGAGCAAAATGCAGTCTCAAGCCTCTCGATTTGCATATTTCCACGTCAGCTACATTCTCTGGGTGGAAAATGCCAGGGCTGATGCGTTGTCCCGCTTGGCCACTTCAGTCGAAGGGACCTTGGGAAAGACGTACGTGGAGCACCTGCAAGTCCCAAGCATTGAAGCGGCAGTGGAGAAGGCAATGCCGGTCAAGCAGGAGCCTTCCTGGATGGACGCTTATGTCCGATATCTCACTGATGACACCCTCCCTGAAGACCTAGCTGAGGCCAGACTGCTTAGGCGATGGGCCCCAAAGTTCATGATGATGGATGGGAAGCTCTACCGAACATTATTCTCATACCTGGTCCTCAAGTGTGTCGGGCCTACTAAAGCTGACTATATCTTGTGAGAAATTCATGAAGGCATATGCGGGAGTCATTTGGGGGGAAGAGCCCTAGCGTACAAGGCCCTACGGTAGGGGTATTATTGGCTGACCAAGAGGGAGGACGCGGCTGAGCTTGTCAAGAAGTGTGATAGCTGCCAGCGCCATGCCAACATCTAGCGGCAGCCAACATCTCAGCTGACCTCTCTGGCAGCACCTTGGCCCTTCGCCCAGTGGGGGATGGACATCTTGGGGCCATTTCCTCCTGCCTCCAGCCAGCGTAAGTTCCTGCTGGTGGCTGTCAACCACTTCACCAAATGAATCAAGGCTGAGGTGCTTGCCAAGATCACCGAGGGCAAGGTTAGGGCTTTCTTCTGGAAGTCTATAATATGCCGGTTCAGGCTACCGCATACTCTGGTCACCAACAATGGCCGGCAGTTCAACAACGCACCCTTCCAAGGATTCTGCACCGAGCTCGGCATCCATTAGCGGTTCACCTCTGTAGGGCATCCTCAGACCAACAGAGCGACCGAGGTGGCCAACCGCATCATTCTCCAAGGACTAAGAGCCCGGCTAGATGACTACAAAGGACGGTGGGTGGAGGAGCTCCATAATGTGCTATGTGCCTACCACACAACGCCACAGGCCCCCATCGGAGAAACTCCCTTCAGCCTTGTCTTCAGATCTGAAGCAGTCATTCCTGTAGAGATCGGTGCCTCAAGCCCCATAGTGGAAGCCTACAGCGAGGAAGACAACCCAAACCAGTTGCAGGCCAACCTTGACCTGATGGAAGAGGTACGGGACCGAGCACGACTCCGAATGGCAGCCTACCGACAGCGAACGGCTAGATATTACAACGCTCACGTCCGCCAAGGACCTTCTTGCTGGGGGACCTTGTCCTTCGTCGAGCTGAAATCTCAAAACCGATAGAAGGGGGCAAGCTAGCACCGAATTGGAAAGGACCCTACCGGATCACCGAGGCACTCCACCACAGAGTGTACAAAATAGAAGAACTGGACGGAAAGCTGCTCCTGCGGATGTGGAACGCTGACAACCTCCATCGGTATTATCAGTAGCGTACTCTTTCTTTACATAAAATTTCACGATTGTATTCTCTTGGGGCTCCCACCCCACACTTGAAACTAATAAACAGAGGTTTAGAGTATAAGCCTTCTTAGTCTTCTTACTTTTCAAGCTGAAAAAAACTTTCATGGCTTTTTTCATGTTGAAGATAAGAGTTGTGTGGTCGGATTTTCCTTTTGAGGTTTGGCCTGGCGCAAGTCATCCTCAAAGGAGGAGTTATAGAGATCATATGTGAAGCGTAAAAGGGGGTAAAGGTCATATGGGAAGCGCATGTGGGCACTTTCTATTTGGTTCTATCTGTTTGCCATGGGGCTGCAGAGACTATTAAAAATACAAAAAATTTATGGGCCACAACTTTTACAGGTTTTTCGTCAACCATGGTAACCTTTATCATTGAGCCTCTCCTTCCTGAGGTTTTCATCTTCCATGGTGGCGCTTGGCCATATCTCTGCATCCTGAGAAATTCCATACTTCGGGGAGCCAAAGGTAAGCTTCTTCAGGTTGCTTCTCTTTTACATCTCTACTCGATGTCTCAGGGGTCGCAACACAACAGAGTCATCTTTTTCGATTTTTTCAAATCATGGGCGGAAGCTATGTTGAAGCAATGTCGTTGGCCGAACTTGTTTGTTTGAATATTTCTATGCTGTAACACCCTTGTAATGCCTTGCAAGAGGCTGTAACTTTTTATAATAAAATATTATTAAATAAAAAACTTTTTCCTTTGCACGTGTTTGTCTTTTCGTTATTTTGCTTTTGTTTTACGAAGTGCAAGCTTTTCCAACATATCGCAATTTTTGTATTTTTTTCCATGCACAAATCTCTCATATACGTTGAATCAGAGGGTGCGGGGTGAAGATTCGGTCTTACGAGATATGTAAACAGCCATTAGGGCATCCTTTCACTAAGAAAGATATTTAGATGGTCGTATCTAATACTTACATGTCGGGGGAATTTTAGAGATTTAAATCTTTGTTAAATACTTTGATGGTTTGGTTTAGGCATGCTGACATGCATTGGATTATGCTGGCCCTTTGAGAGTAGAGCGTATGATTTACCTTAGGCCATAGGAAGGCTTAGGCAGCCCTATCGGCTCTCGATGGGAGTTCGATTATGCTGAATGTCCCCCGAAAGCTTTTACTTAGCTCATTGGTATGGCTCGGTCATGCCAAGGTTTATAGAATCAGTTCGGTCCTGCCGAGGCTTGAAGAAATCACTCGGTCCTACCAAGGTTCCGAGAAATCGCTTGGCCCTGCCAAGGTTCGAAGAAATATTATTTGGGTGTAACCTATCTTTCATCAACAGTCTTTAGGAAAAATTGATACAAGAATATTGTCATCATAAAATTTTGTTATGAACAGAGCGGGTTCAGTAGAAGCGTACTTTATTGATAATATATCTGGAGGTTGTCTGAATTCCATGTTTGAGAAATAGATTTCATATCTAAATCCTGAAGTCTATAGGTACCGAGCCTAATGACTTCTGCAACTTGATAAGGGCCTTCCTAATTTGGAGATAAAGGAATGATAATAAGCTACACTTTGTTGATAAGCTGTAATCCGGATTTGTTCCTTCTTCTATCAAGTTGAGATTGGTTCGGAGCTGCTTGTCGTTCGACTACTCCGAATAACTTTTCACTCATGGCGACGGTAGCCCTATCTCCACAGGAATGATGGCTTCCATGCCAAAGGCCATTTTGAAAAGAGTCTCGCCTGTGGGGACCCTCTGGGTGGTCCGGTAGGCCATAAGACGTGATAAAGTTTCTCCGCCCATCTCTTCCGTGCCTTATGAGCTGTGATTCCTTGCAGCAAGGTTCAATTGGTTACCTCGGCCTCACCATTGGCATGGGGGTGCACGACTGATGTAAGCCGATGAGAGATGCCATGATCTTTGCAGAACTCTCAAAATTTGGGATTGTCAAATTGTCTTCCGTTGTCGGTGATAATAGTGTGCGAAAGGCCAAACCAATAAATGATGGACCTCCATTTAAAATCTCTACCCGAGATTCAGTGATCTGAGTGACTGCCTCGGCCTCGACCCACTTGGTAAAATAGTCGATCGCTATGAATAGAAACTTCCTCTGTTTTGTCGCAAAGAAAAAGGGCTGAGGATATCCATTCCCCACTTGGCAAAAGGGAAGAATATAATACAGGTGTCGTGTGTAGAGGGGAGCCTCTCTATGTTGGAATGTTGTTGGCATGAGTCACAGGCTCGAACGAGATCGTCGGCATCCTTCTGCATAATTGGCCAGTAGTATTCCTGATGCAGCACTTTGTGACATAGAGCTCGGCTGCTAAAGTGGCTGCCGCAGATGCCCTCGTGGACCTCTCGAATGGCATAATCAGCCTTCGACGGGCGAAGGCATTTGAGAATGACATAGAGGAGGATCGCTTGTACAGCTTGTTATCAAGTAGGATGTAATGAGACGTTTGCTTCTTCAATTTTCTTGCATCCCTTCTATGGACTGGGAGTAATCCTCTTTTAAGATATTTGGAGATTGGGTCGAACCAGGACGGTTCGACATCGATCTGCATCACCCATCAACGTTGGCAATGCTAGACTTTTCTAATACTTTCAGATGGAATTTTTGCTCAAGATCCATCGAATCAGTGGTTACCAAGCGAGATAAAAGGTCAGCGCACGCATTCTCGGCCCTTGGAACCTGGATGACTTCAAATTCAAAAAAGTGAGGATAGATCGCGCACCTTTTGGAGATATCAAATCATGTTTGGCTCCCAAGCCTCATGTTTGGCTTCCAAGCCTCGAACTCTTCCCACACATGGCCAGCCATCAATTGAGAGTCGGTATAGGCATTCAGTTTCTTGACTCTGAGATCACGAGCGATGCAAAGTCCAGCGAGTAGAGCCTCATACTCTACCTCATTGTTAGAGGCTAGAAAGGAGAAGCGAATGCCATACTCAAAGGTTGCGCCCTCCGGACTCGTAAGAACTAAGCCGGTGCTAGAGCCATTTATGTTAGATGATCCATCTATATGAAGTAGCCACAGAGCATCGACTTTGATTACTCAGAGGTGTTCAAGCGGAACCATCCTCCGGAATGGTGCATTCAAGGAGAAAATCTGCCAGAATTTGTGCTTTAATTGCTGGGCGGGGCTAATATCGAGGTTATGCTCATTTAGCTTAACGGCCCATTTTGTCATTCTTCTGGACATCTCCAAACGATGAAGGATTGGTTTGATAGGTTGGCCAGTCAGGATTGTTACAGTGTGCTTTAAAGTAAGGCCGCATCCTTTTTCGATTCGGGAATATCTCATCTCAGCATCCCAAAGAATTTTGTTGACATAATAAATTAGCTTTTGGATTTTTCCTTTCTCTTGGATTATTACATACCCGATGGCACCTTCAAAGATCACTAGGTACAGGTATAGCATCTATCCATGATGAGGGATGAAGTGGAATGATGCAATCTAGGAGGAGATAGTAATAACTAAATGAAAAATGAAGTGAAGCTAGGCTACATTTTCATGTAAAAGAGCAGAAATATTCATGTTAAACTAGACTTGGATGAGAATCCTTCAAAATAGCAAAGAGAAAGGATCTAGCTAAGAAACGACACAGGCTAGGGCTTAGTTACTCTAATATTTCAGATTGAAAAATATTGAAAGGTATTCGGCCATTAATATATCAGAGATTGGAAGGATTACACTCAAGGATGAAGTTCTTGGATGACAAGAAGATTCCTCTAGTTGCAGGACTTGTATCTTTTTTTGTCACTGTTTTTGTCATGAAAGACCTTCTTTTGAACCTAGAATTCTGGGGATCCTACACAAACTAAATTAGAGTTAAGAACATAAAAATTTGGTAGAGTATTAATGAAATAAAGGAAAAGAAAGGAAATGTTGAAATTAAGATGAAGCTTGGTGGATTTGAGGTAGCTTGACCGGCCTTCTTTGTGGAGTTTTCTTGCACCTTAGAAGATGGGGTTGTTGGGAATTGTATCCTAAAGCTAATCATTTGATAATTGTGCTAATGTAAATTGTATATAAATTGATATATTAATAAAAGTTACTTGACAGTTTATTCATTACAAGAACATCTTCTTAATAGTCCTGATTGTAATGAAGCCCTCAGGATCTTCCTTCACGATAAAGAGGATTTATCTTTGAAGGTCCTTAAAAGAGTTCGCAACCAAATGATATACATGACAGGGCCATAGTACTTCAATTATAGGACGTTGTATATCATATTTGTTGGTTGTCCTCTTAACCAATGAGTGTAGAGACACAAGTATGACATACAGGTGAAGTGTAGGAGTACATTTCACCGAACGTGACTCATTTTGGATACTCTATTGTTAAGAGTTAATCCGAGAAGATATAGGTATAAGTATCCTTCAGACCTGAAGATCACAACCAGTGGCTTACAAGCAACTCATTGTACTTAGGTGCCGGACCACCTGGATTTCTAATCCAGCTACGAAAGGTTACTGGGTGCAATCAAGTACTTGTGGTAGTCATCAAGATGAAATTTGACCTATCCCGTTAAAAGGAGAAATGTTTGTGTTTCAATTTAGCAAGACCTTGGCCAAGGCACTTCATGTGAAAGTCACATGATCACTAAAGTTGAAATCACTTTATGGATTTGCTATTTAGAGTTGACAGGCTCTTAAGCCATTCTTAGCATTTGTGGTCAAGAGGATGAATTATACGGTAATTGTTTCTTAGGGTTCTTGGTATTTGCTTGGCAACACTTCGACCTATCCGAACGTCGGGTTCCATTGCTAGATGGGCACATCGATTAGTATAGAAAGTTGTTTCTATGCTACCGGCTTAGGTTCGAACCTAGAGAGTCACACGCATAGAAGTTTCCTAGGATGATCTATTTGCTGATCAACGATTGAGAATCGTATATGATTTAATTAATCAATTTGATTGATTGAATTATCTCAATTGGGTTAAGTACAAGTGAATAAGATTCAATTTGGTTTAAGTCTATTAGAAGGACTAGTCAATTTCAAATATTGATTTGAAATTAGACTTGATTTGGATTTAAATAGATTCAGGACTAGCCAAATTTGATTTGGGCTTGGACCATGATCTATGTGGGTTCAGTCAAATAAATTCAGATCAGATTAAACCATCACCTGAACCCAAACCTCTTGCATAAAGATCTCATATGATGAGATGGCTAAAGTCTCATCTCATGAGAGATTAAATTCTCATGTAAAATTTAATGCCTAACATTAATTTTCACCGAACGTCGGATTTAGTCACGACTTTTTGGTTTTCATCGAACATCGATTTAGCCACGTCTCTTTGGTTTTCACCGAATGTCGGAATTAAACCAAGCGTCGCGCCTTCGGTGTCTCTTCGCTTTTACCAAACGACGAATTCTTAATGTCAGAATTCAATGTTAAGGCTAAATTGAGACTATAAATAGAGGGCATTTCCTCACCAGAATACACAGAACAACAATACACGATATATTGTGGATTGTAATTCTAAAAAGATTAGAATAAAAAAATCATGGTGATTCTGGTGTTAGTGGAAGTGTGGTGGATCTTAGAGGAAGATTCAAGTGGGAGGATTCAAGATCAGCAAAATTTTTTCGCAAGCTAGCACTTCCGGAAATCCAATCATTCGGGGCTTCGCATGGACGATACTAGAGGCCGGACGATTGAACAGCTGCAGAGCAATAAGGATTTACCTACTGTTCTTAAGGTAAGCGATTTGTTCCCTAGATCTTAAGGCAGGCATCAGGATAAGTAGTATGACTAGTCATCTTGAAGATCAAGATATGATCTTGATATTTTTATTTATATGCATATTTTGGATCAATCGATCCTATATACAAGGTAAAGATATGATCTTGATGCATGTTAGATAGATTAGTATGTAATCTTAAAATTTCGCAATGATAATTGTTATCAAATTTTTATATGCATGCCTCGGGGATTGTTTCTCCCTTCAAATGGTATCAGAGCCAGGTTTCGTATTGATCTAATTTATTGCATTTAATTAATGCTTCTATTAATTGTGTAATCAAGGCTAAAACAAATCTCAGGTCTATTCGGTCACAGATGGATTGAAAATCCAAATTACCCATTCAACGAGGTATTCTGTGACATATTGCCGTGTGATATATTGTGATAATTTAAATTGATCTTTGGCTTCAAAACACTGATTACATACACTCTCAAAATATGTTTTATATTTGATATATGTTGATGTTATATAAAACATGATATTTGCATGTTTAGTATAAAACATAGATATGATATATGATGGCATGATGTCTATGTTATGAAACATACAAATATTTATGAGTCTAATTTGAATGTCAAATGTTTATTCATAATCTCTTTAGATATGATCTAAATATAGGAATTATGAGTAGTAACATAATACATATGATGCTTGATTGAAATATATGACATGTAAACATGAAATATATTTAATCTTTGGGTTAGCTAAATCGGGTCCATAAAGGGTTAGACCTTAAGGTTTAAATCAACTGGACTGTAAGAGTATTTGATTAAATCTAATTAGATTAGGTTAAGAATGCTCTAAATCAAACAATAGTTGTAGTTGATCATGTCCTTCTCTTTGATTAAACCAAATGGAAGTAGATTAGGCTCCGTGGTTGAGCATGAATCTCTTAGATGGTCAAATCAGAATTGGTTAACCATATGATGTCAAGGTGGGTTGGCAAGTTGCTCTAGATCAACGATCGAATGGTTTTTAATTGGGAGCTACTCGTATTGATGCATCTTTAACGAGTTAATGGCATATCCCTCCCATCGATCTCACTCACCTGGTCAATGTGGTGAACCATTTATGATTCAGATCATTTACCTGATTCGGGTTGACCCATGCCTGTAAGGAAATCAGTCTGACTGATTTAGGTGCCACTTAACCTGACTTAATCTTGTTTCATTCTACCGATTTCATAGATTCAGTGGGAGAACTTGATTAGTCAATTTATCTTCATATTATTAAAATCCTCTAAAATTATTAGGTCCTTAAAATGAAATAGTTATATGATAACTAGATCATAGCCTCCCATTAAGGTGGGTGATAATGAGTCCGATGTCTTGATAATCATTGGAGGCACTCCATGCCTGGTGCTTGTCAACCATCGAATTATCATTCATTATATGATAAGTCAGCGTAACTATTAAATAAACAGTCAGGTGAGCCGAGCTTCACTCGGGCTTGGTTGTCTATTGATAGGTTACACTGATTATATCATTTAATGGTTGGACCTAACCAGAACTTTCAGTGGAGGCACTTCATGCCTGCTGAAGAGGTACATGGGGCAAAACTGACACTAAGAATTGTTTGGGGAAACAATTGGTTTTGAACCTACTCTTAGATGCATATGGGTTAGCCAAGCTTCACTTGGGCCTGTATGTAGTTATGTAGATCTTAGTGCCCGCTAAAGAATTAAGAATAATTCTTCGAATTGGGGTGTAGAGGCTGCCAATTTGAACAAAATAGTGGGAGAATCTTTAGACTAAAGTCCAAGTCTTTAGACTGAATCAATTTATATACTAATAAACTTTAGTTTTTCCTTATGCAGAAATGGCCACTAATTTATCATTAAGGTCCCTATTGGATAGTGACAAGTTGAATGGTTCCAATTTCAATAGCTGGTTCAGAAAACTTAAGATCGTCCTTGAGCATGAGAGGATTCTATATATTCTGAATAATCCTGCACCAAAGATACCTGATGCAAACACCCAAAGTTCTGAGAGAGACACTTATCAGAAGTGGCTCAATGATAGAACTAGCATGCGTTGTATCATGCTAGCAGCAATGAACGATGAATTCGGTCGCCGGTTCGAGAATGCTCAGCCAGAAGAAATCATTCAAGCGTTGAATGAATCTTTCGGCACACCCGACGATGTTGAAAGGCACAAGACTAGTTGTGCTATTTTCAATGCTCGAATGAGGGATGGATCTCCTGTCACTGATCATGTATTGTACATGATCGAGAAGATAGAACTCCTAAGCAAGCTCGGCTTTCCCTTACATGAGCAGTTGGGAAAAGATGCGATCCTGAATTCCTTGCCTCCATCCTTCCGACCTTTCCTTACTCATTTTCGAATGACAAAGCCTGCAGTCAACTACCACGGTTTGTTGGGGTTGTTACAGAACTTTGAGAAGGATAACCAGCTCTCTAAGGGTTTGGTTAATGTGGTTGAAGGATCTAAGGTAGGGCGTAGGGAAAGGGAAGAAAAAGAATAATAAAAAGGTGCAACATGCTAGGACATCTATAAGGGGTCAGATGCAGAAGAAGAAAGTTGATAAAAGTCAAGCTGAATGCTTTCACTGCAAGATGCAAGGGCACTGGAAGAGGAACTGTCCTCTTTACATTGCCACACTTGATCCAAACAGGCCAAAGAAGAAAAAGGAGCAAGATGTTGCTCAACAAGGTATTTATATGATAACACCTTGTAATTTTTCTGTATATGATAATCAGACCTGGGTATTGGATACCGGGAGTCCTTTTAACATTTGCAATTCATTGCAGGGACTACAGGTCACTAGAAGATTTGAGGACAATGAAAGATTCCTTAATGTCGGCGATGGAAGATTAGTTCCAGTTCTGGCATTAGGAGTTCTTGAAATAGTTTTCAATAGAAATGTCATTATACTAAATGATTGTCATTTTTGCCCAACGTTCTTGTTGAACGTAATTTCTGTAGGCCTTCTGGCCAAAAGTCATTATGAAATTTCAATAAAGGATGTTACTTTGAATATCATTATGAATGGAGTCACTGTAATGACTGGGCATTTATCTAATGGCATTTATATATATCACAGCCTGTGAATGTAGTGTACAATTCAAGTAAGCGCCCTAGAACAACTGATGTCACAGACATTTATCTTTGGCACCATCGGCTGGGTCATATCAATAAGAACAGATTAAACAGGTTAACTCAGGAGGGCATCCTTCGAGTTGATGATTGTGAATCATGTATTCTTGGTAAAATGACCAAGTCATCTTTTACTGGAAAAGGTGAAAGAGCCAAAGAGCTATTGGTCTAGTACATACTGATGTATGTGGACCAATGAGCACTTGTGCCAAAGGTGGATATTACTACTTCATTACTTTTACAGACGACCTTTCTAGGTTCGGTTATGTCTATCTTATGAGACATAAATCTGAATCGTTTGAAATGTTCAAACTATATCATAAAGAAGTAGAAAAAAAAGAAAATGTATTAAGACCCTTCGATCAGATCGAGGAGGCGAATACCTTTCCAATGAATTTGTGACATATTTAAGAGAGAATGAGATTCTCTCCCAATGGACTCCTCCTGGAACACCAGCATAACGGTGTGTCGAAAGAAGGAATCGAACTCTGTTAGACATGGTTCGGTCCATGATGGGTTTTGCAAGCTTGCCAATATCATTTTGGGGATACGCATTAGAATCAGCTTGTCATATTCTTAATAAGGTTCCAAGTAAGTCTGTTTCTAAAACTCCACATGAGATGTGGTATGGACATAAACCGGTTATTACCTATCTGAGAGTCTGGGGGTGTCCGGCTTATGTGAAACGTGCAAAATCAGACAAACTTGAACCCAAATCTGACAAATATTTTTTCATCGGCTATCCAAAAGAAACAAAGGATATTACTTCTACAATACTGAAGAACAAAAGTTGTTCATTAGTAATAGAGCAGTTTTTCTTGAAAAGGAGTTCCTTAGTGAAGGAACAAATAGCTCTAATGTTGAACTTGAGGAAGTTCATCAAGTAGAAGGAACAACACAAACCAGTGAACCCTTAGAATCTGAGTTGATTAGATCAAACTCAAAACCCATTTTAGATGCACCATTAAGGCGATCTGGTAGAGTACCACATCAACCGGACAGATACTTAGGTTTCTTGGTCCAGAACGATGATCCTGTTGAACTCGATGAGAACAACGAGGATCCGATCACCTATATGGATGCTATGCAAAGGACTGACTCTAATAAATGGCTTGATGCCATGAAATCCGAACTTGATTCCATGAAGGACAATAATGTATGGACATTAGTTGACCCACCCGAAGGGATAAAACCCATAGGGTGTAAGTGGGTTTTCAAGAGGAAAAGAGGCGCAGACGGAAAGGTAGAGACCTATAAAGCACGTCTGGTTGCTAAGGGGTATCGTCAACGTTATGGTATTGACTATGACGAAACGTTTTCTCCTGTGGCAATGCTGAAATCCATTCGGATTATGCTAGCTATAGCAGCACACTTCGATTATGAGATTTGGCAGATGGATGTTAAAACCGCTTTTCTAAATGGTGATTTAGAAGAACAGGTGTATATGATACAGCCTGAAGGTTTTATATCTGAAGACGAGTCTAAAGTGTGCAGGCTACAGAAGTCTATTTATGGACTTAAGCAAGCATCTAGGAGTTGGAACATACGATTTGATAAAGTGATCAAATCTTATGGCTTTATTAAGAATAAAGAAGAACCTTGCATTTATAAATGGGCTAACGATTCCGTTATTGTATTTCTTGTATTATATGTGGATGATATTCTCTTAATCGGGAATGATATCCCTGCATTACAAGGAATAAAGACATGGTTATCATCATTCTCCATGAAAGATCTGGGAGAAGCATCATACATCCTAGGGATGAAGATCTATAGAGATAGATCTAAGAGGATGCTTGGTTTATCCCAATCTACGTACATTGACACCGTGCTAAAAAGGTTTAGCATGGAGAATTCCAAGAAAGGCTATCTTCCGATAGGCCATGGAATTCATCTTTCTAAGAAGGATTGTCCGACAACTCCTAATGAAAGAGAACGTATGAGTCGAATTCCATATGCTTCGGCAGTGGGATCGATTATGTACACCATGACATGTACAAGACCAGATGTGGCATACTCACTAGGAGTAGTGAGTAGATACCAATCTGATCCAGGAGAAAAACACTGGCAAGTTGTTAAGACAATCCTTAAGTATTTGAGAAATACTAAGGACCAGTGGTTAGTCTATGGAGAGTCTGATTTGAAACTTGTTGGATATACTGATTCCAGTTTCCAATCAGATCATGATGATAGCAAAAGTGTATCGGGTTTCGTGTTTATCCTGAATGGTGGAGCTGTTTGCTGGAAAAGTTCCAAGCAACATACAGTGGCAGATTCGGTGTGCGAGGCAGAGTACATCGCTGCATCAGATGCTGCGAAAGAAGCTGTGTGGCTGCGAAAGTTCATCTCCGAGCTTGGAGTGACACCTTCCATAGATGGACCAGTCCTGTTGTACAGTGACAGCACTGGTGCCATAGCTCAAGCAAAGGAACCACGAGCACATCAGCGCACCAAGCACATACTGCGCCGGTTTCATCTTATTCGAGAGATTGTAGACCGAGGTGACATAAATCTTCAGAAGATTGATGGAAAGGAAAACCTAGGTGACCCATTTACTAAAGCACTCAGCATCAAGGAGTTTGACAACTATAAGTTGAAGATGGGTATTAGATACTGTAATGAGTGGCTTTAGGCTAAGTGGGAGTTTGTTGGGAATTGTATCCTAAAGCCAATCATTTGATGATTGTGCTAATGTAAATTGTATATAAATTGATATATTAATAAAAGTTATTTGGCAGTTTATTCATTACAAGAACATCTTCTTAATACTCCTGAAAGTAATGAAGCCCTTAGGATCTTCCTTCACGATAAAGGAGGATTTATCTTTGAAGGTCCTTAAAAGAGTTCGCGACCAAATGATATACTATGACAGGGCCATAGTACTATCAATTATAGGACGTTGTATATCATATTTGTTGGTTGTCCTCTTAACCAAGGAGTGTAGAGACACTGGTATGACATACAGGTGAAAGTGTAGGAGTACATTTCACCGAACGTGACTCATTTTCGGATACTCTACTGTCAAGAGTTAATCCGAGAAGATATAGGTATAAGTATCCTTCAGACCTGAAGATCACAACCAGTGGCTTACAAGCAACTCATTGTACTTAGGTGCCGGACCACCTGGATTTCTAATCCAGCTACGAAAGGTTACTGGGTGCAGTCAAGTACTTGTGGTAGTCAGTTGTGGATCAAGATGGAATTTGACCTATCCCGTTAAAAGGAGAAATGCTTGTGTTTCAATTTAGCAAGACCTTGGCCAAGGCACTTCATGTGAAAGTCACATGATCACTAAAGTTGAAATCACTTTATGGATTTGCTATTTAGAGTTGACAGGCTCTTAAGCCATCCTTAGCATTTGTGGTCAAGAGGATGAATTATACGGTAACTGTTTCTTAGGGTTCTTGGAGTTTGCTCGGCAACTCTTCGACCTATCCGACGTCGGGTTCCATTGCTAGATGGGCACATCGATTAGTATAGAAAGTTGTTTCTATGCTACCGGCTTAGGTTCGAACCTAGAGAGTCACACGCATAGAAGTTTCCTAGGATGATCTATTTGCTGATCAACGATTGAGAATCGTATATGATTTAATTAATCAATTTGATTGATTGAATTATCTCAATTGGGTTAAGTACAAGTGAATAAGATTCAATTTGGTTTAAGTCTATTAGAAGGACTAGTCAATTTCAAATATTGATTTGAAATTAGACTTGATTTGGATTTAAATAGATTCAGGACTAGCCAAATTTGATTTGGGCTTGGACCATGATCTATGTGGGTTCAATCAAATAAATTCAGATCAGATTAAACCATCACCTGAACCCAAACCTCTCGCATAAGGATCTCATATGATGAGATGGCTAAAATCTCATCTCATGAGAGATTAAATTCTCATGTAGAATTTAATGCCTAACATTAATTTTCACCGAACGTCGGATTTAGCCACGACTCTTTAGTTTTCATCGAACGTCGGATTTAGCCACGTCTCTTTGGTTTTCACCGAACGTCGGAATTAAACCAAGCGCCGCACCTTTTGCGTCTCTTCGCTTTTACCAAACGACGGAATTCTTAATGTCAGAATTAAATGTTAAGGCTAAATTAAGACTATAAATAGAGGCATTCCCTCACCAGAATTCACAGAACAATAATACACGATATGTCATGGATTGTAATTCTAAAAAGGTTAGAATAAAAAAATCCTGGTGATTCTGGTGTTAGCGGAAGCGTGGTGGATCTTAGAGGAAGATTCAAGTGGGAGGATTCAAGATCAGCAAAGCTATTTTTCCGCGAGCTAGCACTCCCGAAAATCTGATCATTCGGGGCTTCGCGTGGACGATACTAGAGGCCGGACGATTGAACGGCTGCAGAGCAATAAGGATTTACCTACTGTTCTTAAGGTAAGTGATTTGATCCCTAGATCTTAAGGCAGGCTTCAAGATAAGTAGTATGACTAGTCATCTTGAAGATCAAGATATGATCTTGATATTTTTTATTTATATGCATATTTTGGATCAATCGATCCTATATATAAGGCAAAGATATGATCTTGATGCATGTTAGATAGATTAGTATGTAATCTTTAAAATTCCACAATGATAATTGTTATCAAATTTTTATATGCATGCCTCGGGGATTGTTTCTCCCTTCAGGGATGGGATGGTATAATAGAATGGAGAATGGCTAATGGATCTTGGCGTAGAGATAACTTTCTTGAAGTAGCTAAGGGCCTCTCACCCACTTCCTCTCGGAGGACATTTGCCAACACAAATGAAAGAAATTAAACAGTAGCTAAGGGCCTCTCACCCACTCCCTCTTGGAGGACATTTGCCAACACAAATGAAGAAAATAAACTCAACTTTCATTCATCATAAAATTATCTTTACAAGAGAGCTTGGAGTAGTATTTGTAAGCTTCCAAGGGACTTTTGAAAATTCAAATTACATGGAGCTTTTCATGGAAGTTGCAACCTAAGCTAGCTGTAAGGATGGGGGTTGAAATAACTTATAACTAAGCTTAAAAAGAGGAGAAAAATGGGCAGCTCCTTTGAATTTGAATTCCCTTGGTGATGTAGCATGTGGTGATGTGGTTTGATGAGATGCATACCAGGAGGTTAACATGGCACCCAACAATGCTTGCTAAAGTGGCATCCATCTTGGATTGATTTGTTGGAGTTGTTGAATGCATCCAATCTTCAAGCTCACTTGCTTACCTTGAACCCAATTCCATACTTCTCTTGGACCCAACTACTAAACTCACTAAATACAAACCAATTTGACCCTATTTGGACTCAAGAACCCAAATTGAAATAAACCAACTTTAATTACATACTCAAGAACCTAAACTGAAATAAACCAACTTTAATTACATGACTCAAATTCAAAAAAGTAAAATTATTACTCTATTTACAGGACACATGAAAGAATTAAAGCCATACTGAATTAGATCGAAGCCTCTTTCGAACTTTGGTGTCCACACCAATTCTCCTAGGATGGGATGAACTCGACCCTATCGAGTAAGGACTTATCTGACTTTGATACCTTTCTAGCATGTCTGGATCAATTTGTTATAGATCCTCTCGGATGATTCAGGAATCCTCAGATTTGGCCTTCCTTGCCATTGAACCAGATAACGTTGATAGCCCTTATTTCTGATGGTAATTGCTTAGTCATCCAAGATACGTTCAATCCTATCTCTCCGCTCTGGTTGAATTGCTGGTGGACATTCAGGTAGGGTTTCACTCAAAGGCGGGGTAAGGTCCAAAAGGCTCATTAGGAATTAATGTCGGCTCTTTGTATTCTTTTAGATAAGANGTAGAGATAACTTTCTTGAAGTAGCTAAGGGCCTCTCACCCACTTCCTCTCGGAGGACATTTGCCAACACAAATGAAAGAAATTAAACAGTAGCTAAGGGCCTCTCACCCACTCCCTCTTGGAGGACATTTGCCAACACAAATGAAGAAAATAAACTCAACTTTCATTCATCATAAAATTATCTTTACAAGAGAGCTTGGAGTAGTATTTGTAAGCTTCCAAGGGACTTTTGAAAATTCAAATTACATGGAGCTTTTCATGGGAAGTTGCAACCTAAGCTAGCTGTAAGGATGGGGGTTGAAATAACTTATAACTAAGCTTAAAAAGAGGAGAGAAAAATGGGCAGCTCCTTTGAATTTGAATTCCCTTGGTGATGTAGCATGTGGTGATGTGGTTTGATGAGATGCATACCAGGAGGTTAACATGGCACCCAACAATGCTTGCTAAAGTGGCATCCATCTTGGATTGATTTGTTGGAGTTGTTGAATGCATCCAATCTTCAAGCTCACTTGCTTACCTTGAACCCAATTCCATACTTCTCTTGGACCCAACTACTAAACTCACTAAATACAAACCAATTTGACCCTATTGGACTCAAGAACCCAAATTGAAATAAACCAACTTTAATTACATACTCAAGAACCTAAACTGAAATAAACCAACTTTAATTACATGACTCAAATTCAAAAAAGTAAAATTATTACTCTATTTACAGGACACATGAAAGAATTAAAGCCATACTGAATTAGATCGAAGCCTCTTTCGAACTTTGGTGTCCACACCAATTCTCCTAGGATGGGATGAACTCGACCCTATCGAGTAAGGACTTATCTGACTTTGATACCTTTCTAGCATGTCTGGATCAATTTGTTATAGATCCTCTCGGATGATTCAGGAATCCTCAGATTTGGCCTTCCTTGCCATTGAACCAGATAACGTTGATAGCCCTTATTTCTGATGGTAATTGCTTAGTCATCCAAGATACGTTCAATCCTATCTCTCCGCTCTGGTTGAATTGCTGGTGGACATTCAGGTAGGGTTTCACTCAAAGGCGGGGTAAGGTCCAAAAGGCTCATTAGGAATTAATGTCGGCTCTTTGTATTCTTTAGATAAGAAATATTAAATGTTGAACTAATGCCATAATCTGGTGGTAACTCTAACACATATGTATTAGGTCTAACTCTCTTTAATACTTTAAAAGGTCCAGCTTTCCAGGCATGCAGTTTCTTCATAGTTTCCGGCGAGAACCTTTCAGGTCTAAGTTTAACCATGATAAAGTCTCCTATATTGAATTCTTTCATTTGTTTACGTGAATTGGCCATATGCTTTAGACTTCATTGCTCATTTAAATTTTCTTACTAATCTCCTTATGTAATTCCTTAATATGTGCATATGACTCGACGGACTCAGACATTCGTGCATGAGTGGGTAATGGAATGAGGTCGATAAGTTTCCTAGGTTTATAACCATGGACATTCTCAAAAGAACTTTTACCAGTAGTCCTATTACTGAGCTGTTGTAAGCGAATTCAACATAAGGTAATAGCAGATCCCAGTTTTCTAGACTTTCTCCTATAAGATACCTCAATAAGTTTCCTAGATTTCTATTTACTACATCGGTCTGTCCATTAGTCTGGGGGTGGTAAGCAGTTGAGAAGTTCAATTTTGTTCCTAGTAGATGCAATTTTGTTCCTAGTAGATGCCAAAGGGTTTTCCAAAAGTAACTCGTGAAAAACATCTCTATCAGAAACAATGGTCTTGGGTAACCCATACAATTTGACTACTTGATTGAGAAAAAGCTTGGCTACCCATTCATAAAGACTCTCCTTGGTCTTAAACGCAGTCTTCCACTCATCCCCAGGTCTAATCCTAACCTGATGACAGCCACTCTTAAGATTAATCTTTGAAAATATTGTTGCACCGGCCATCATATCTAACATGTCGTCTAAATGGGGTATAGAAAACCTATACTTAGTTATGATATTATTAATGGTATGACTGTCTATACACATCCTCCAAGTGTCATCTTTCTTAGGAGTCAATAATGCGGGTACGAACATGGACATAAGCTTTTCCTAATGAATCCCTTTTGGAGGAGTTCTTTAACTTGTTTTTGTAACTCAACATGCTAACTAGGGTTCATCCTATAATGTGGTAGATTTGGTAATGTAGCGCCAAGGATTAAATCTATTGCATGTTGGATATCCCTAAGTGATGGAAGGTGATCAGGTAGATCTTCAGGGAAGACATCTTGAAACTCCCTTAAAATTTCTTTTACTTCCTGAGGTTGTTCCTTCTAAGGTTGGTTCTAGATTTTCTGGGTTGATAGGATCCAAATTGGTGAACCTTCATTAATTTTCTTTTCTAAGTCTTTATCATTCATCAAATGCAACCCCTGTTTCTTTTCCTTCAAGTTACTAGACCCTCTCTTAATGTTGTCTTTGGGTGGAAAAGGGTTTATAACTATCTTCTTTTCATTAAAATTAAAGGAACAAGAATTAGATCGATCGAATAAAGTAGCATCATGATCATATAACCAAGGTTTGCCAAGAATAATGCTACTAACCCCCATTGGAAGTATGTCACACCAAACTTTTTCTAGGTACGACTGGAATTGCACCTGAACTTGACATCTAAACTTGACTGATATCAAAGTGGAATCTATCCAGAAAACCTTATAAGGGTTGGGATGGGAAGCAGTGGATAATCCTAAACTCTAAAGAGTATTAGTTGAAATTGCATTGACACAACTCCCACTGTCTATAATGATTTTGCATGCTTTCTTCCCTATTTTAACAAAAGTTTGTAGGATGTTAGTCCTACGCCAGTCTTCCTGCTCTTTGGTCTGAGTCAAGATACATCTAACTCCTAAAAACTTAGACGAGTCTAAAACTTCTTTATCTCCATCATACTCATCAGCTAGATTCACTTCTGCTTCATAAATCTCTTTCTCAAAATTCTCAATTGATTCATCAACTTCCTCCTCTACTTCTCCTATATGCAAGGCTCTAGTAGGACATTGACTCGCATAATGACCTATCTTATGACATTTAAAATAGTATATGTTTTGAGTATTACTCCTTTGAATTTTTGGACTCTTTTCTTTATCAATCTTTCAGACTAAAGGAGTATCGGATATGGATCGGCTAAAGTGAGTCTGGCTTGGATTAAGCCTTTGGCTTGGGGCACTTATCTTATTGGGTTTAGGCCAACGGACAATGTTACTCTTTGAAATCTTTCAAAGTCCCTAGCTACTTGGTATGCTTGTTCTAAGTCTTCTCTAAGGAAGAGTTCTCTCTGAATCTCTCCCTTAAACCGGCTCTAAATCTGGATAGGGTTACATCTTCTGATTCAACAATACTACACACATAACATATTCATCAAACTTAGTAATATATTCTGACACAGGCCTATTTCCTTGATTTAGCCATTGCCATTAGTCCAGTAACTTTTGCTTATAGGAAATAGGTAGGTACTTCTCCCTAAGCTTGATTTTCATGGCTCTCCAAGTACCTATTGGCATGTCTCCTCTTTGCCTACACAGTCGCTCAACATTTTTCTTGGCAAATTTGAACTTTCTATCCTTTAACATTTCATACCATTTAAAATATTGGTCCATATCTTCCTCCCAATCTATGTACACCTTAGGATCTAGGTTCCCAGTAAAAGTGGGTGCATCAAGTCAGATACTCCTAAGGGCTCTTTCATCTTGATCAATGTAGTCATGATGAGGTCTTCTTTGGTGGGGTTCAATAATAGGTTAAGGATATTGGACTCTAGGATTCAGAGGTGTCATTCTGGGTGATTAAGGCTCAGCAGGAGTCATATGGAAACTGCCCTGACCATGCAAGTCCAATCACTTGTGGCAGCGGTTCAGGAGCTGCAGTAACAGCCAGCGGCCACGCAGTGGCACCCGGAACCGCCCTCGTTGGTCCAGGGAAGGTCCAGCCCAGTCAATAGTCCACTCATGGGAGATATCCTTTCCGGGAGATCCGTCGTCGCCATGCCTTGCCCAGGTGGCAATGCCTTGCTTGACACCTGAAGGGCTAAACTTTCCAAAGCCTTGGGTATAGCCAAGGAAACATAGAAAAATTAGAGCACGATAAGCGAACCGCTTTAGAGCGAGCATCCAGATTCAGACTGAGGCCAGCGAGCTTAGAGGGGCTCGCGATCAGCCAATAAGGCTCGGTTGGAACTATCGCAATGCAAAAAAAAAAGGTCATAAATGATCATTATGCATTGATGCCTCTAATTGTACCGATCAACTTCCCTGATATGACTGCTATGCATACACTTACGAACCAGCAAGCTTTGCAAAGTGACAATTTACAATTATGTTGGATGAGTAAACCACTACTAGCAGGTTGACTGTACATAAGGCAATCAAGAAATTGTGATGGGAATTTTTATTTCCCCATTTTACTGATCACATATCAGCAGGTTTTGATTTAAAACACCTTGGAGATGCACTATTGTCAAGCAGTGCTACCAGAATTAGGATTCACATATGATACATGTTCCGCGCTCCCCACCTTTAAACTTTTTTGCTGCCTCCATAGGAATATCAGAACTAGGGAGCAAATTTTCTTAATGCCCTCAATTGTTTGCTGAAGCAATTAAAATTTCTTTGGCTATATCTTTCCGATCATTGAGCAGAGACTCAGTCAATCAATCTAGACATTTGCATCCTGCATCCGCTTGCTGGAACAATAACAGTTGGGAATTCTTGATAGTCCATGGTGGCTTTAGCTTTTTTGGCTCACTATGACTCCGGTAACAGTCAGCAGGTTGGCTACCTGCTTTTCTTTTAATCATCAACTTGTGTAATCTCACAAGACCCCTGCAAGTAGCGCCATAGTTGGTATTGACATGGCACAGGTCCTGCTGCCCACCTTTAAACTTTTTTGCTGACTCCATAGGAATATCAGAACTAGGGAGCAAATGTTCTTAACAGAGTACTCCCTCCTTCATTTGCTGAAGCAATTAAAATATCTTTGGCTACATCTTTCTGGTCATTGAGCAGAGACTCAGTCAATCAGTCCATGCATTTGCATCCTCCATCAGCTTGCTGGACAATAACAATTGGGAACTCTTGATAGTCCATGATGGCTTTTTTTTTTTTTTTGGTTCATTAGTCTCTAGTGGCAATCAGCAGGTTGGCTACCTGCTTTTCTTTTATCATCAACTTGTGTAACTTTAATTTAAGTGTCAACTTAGTCAGTGAAGGAAGCAGATTCATGTAGCCGACCTAATGTAGTTGAGAAAAGGCTTAAATGAGTTGAGTTAAGTTGAGTATCAACTTGTGTAACATCACAAGACCCTTGCAAGTATTGCCAATGTTGGTATTTCAAACTAAACCCTGCAAAAAGAAAGATTAATTAATCAACAAATTCGAATTTAATAATGTTTTAAATAGGATCAATACTACAAAATTGATCTCAATGCCAAGTTTGAGACATGGTACTGAACCTATGAGAAACAAGGTTAGTGTGCTGATTCGTTATGGAAACCACTCCATATCGACTCACACCTGTCTAAACTGAGCGGAACTGCCTGATTTTATTCAATACTGACCGGTACTAACCCGTACCATTTGATTTTGTATGTACTATCATAAAAAGTGCTTAGAAGATGTTTCAGTATGGAGTGCATATCGTATCGCACCAATCAACTATATCAAACCAGTAACCTACCAGTACAATACCTAGCACTGAGATTGCAGGCCTTAAATGAAACCTTATCTAACGTGCCAGCATCTAACAGACCCAAGTAGGTTAGTGGTAAAGAGCAAAAATTCAGTGATCATGGTTGTTTCCTTGTCATACTTGCTAAAATCTTTTTCTCACCTACCAATTCTTAGGTAGTGTTTGAAATAAGGGATAGAGGGGATATCCAGAACAGACCCAGTAGGTTAGTGGAAAAGAGCAAAAATTCAGTGATCATGGTTGTTTCCTTGTCATACTTGCTAAAATCTTTTTCCCACCTACCAATTCTTAGGTAGTGTTTGAAATAGGGGATAAGAGGGGATATCCAGAGGATATCCCCTCTTATTCCCAAAAGCCATAACTATAAGGAATAGCTGGGAATAAAGTTAACCAAAGGGATAATTCATGGTTAATCATGGTTAACCATGGGATATCCCCTCAATTTATTCCCTAGAAAATGCAGGAATAGCTGGTTATCCCTCCAAGTAAGAGTAAAAAAAGGTTATCCTATGGATTTACCTTTTCGCATTTGATATGATCAATGGGATAGCTAAGGAATATTCCTAGGGATAGCCAGGGGACAAACTCTATCCCGTACACTTATCCATGGATAATATTTTTCTATCAAACACTACCTTAATGATGATATAGAGTTACAAAGGACAATTGCAGACATACCTGAAGTTGCAAGAGCTCCTCCAAACTGTCTTCCTGCATGCTGTAAAAATCCTAAGCAGCAGCTATATGTCCACTTGGTAAGCTCGATGGAACTGCAAAGAAAAATCATACCATTAAAGCCATTCAAGTTTAGAAGTGCAATGTTTCTCTAAGATAAGCTTCTCCTAGGACACTGCAAAAATTTGCAATTAGAAGTAGAGGGACAAGTTGGCAATCATTGCTTGCCTTTGCAAGTTGCTGCTATCACTACCTTTACCAATTCAAGGTGTTGCTATCCCTTAGGTTTTCCCATTGGAGCTTCATCTATCCTCAAGCTCAAGTTCAAGAGTTGTAGAGTAACGCTGATAGATGATTGATTGGTTGTTAGCAATGGAAGCATTACTTGTACTTTCTATTCATGCAACAGGATGTCAGCATGATGCCTGTTGCTAGCTATGCTTTGAAATAGGAGATGTTGAGAATGAAACTTTGCTGCAAGTTCATAGTGCTCCTAGGTGGCTGGAGTAAAAAATATCAAGTAAAGAAATAAAAATAATATAAGCAATGATTTAACTCCACCAAGGCCGGTAAGTCCGGGTAAAGGAAGGTTGTGTTAGATAGCTGACATCCAGCATAAAACTCCGTCAAAACCTTTAAAACATGAATCTAATAAATCAAACTATACGAAGGGCTAGAACGTTCCCGTTAAGAGATGCATTGCATCTGCCTCCGGATGTTTCAAAAAATGGGCAAGGGGCGCAGCACCAGCGCTGGGTGCGATGATAAGTAAGCAAGGGTTCTTACACTACGGACGAGTGCGGGTAAAGAAGTTAGTCCATGATAGTCAGCTTAGTGTAGCAACATGGAATATATAAACACTAACCGGTAAAACTATGAAGATAGTGGACACTATGATTAGGAGAAAAGTAAATATAATATGCTTACAAGAAACTAAATGAGTAGGTGAAAGATCTAGAGAAATAGATAATACAGGATATAAATTATATTACATTTGAATAATTGTAGACAAAAATTTTAAGGAATATGTTGTTAAGATAATTAGGAAAGAAGATCGGATTATATTACTGAAACTTATAATTGAGATTAATATAATTAACATAATACCACAAGTAGGATTAGACCAACAAACTAAGACATAATTTTGGAAAGACATAGATGACGTTATGCAAGAAATACCACAAGAAGAAAAGATATATTTAGAAGAAGATTTTAATGGATATATAGGTAAACAAAGGGATGGATATGAAATGGTACATGAAGGATATGAATTTGAAGATAGGAATGAAGCCGGCATAAGGTGGCGTATGATCTAACAATAGTAAACACTTGTTTCAAAAAGAGAGATGAACATTTAATAACATTTAAAAGTGGATCTAATAAAAAGTTAAATAGATTTTTCTTAACTAAGAATATAGATAAAATAATATGCAAAAACTATAAAGTTATTCCAAGAGAAAGTTTTGTTAGTGTGTGCCCTAGATCCAATTATATTAGATGTTATTTTGTACACATTATATTACGAATGCAAATCAAATGTTATTGATTTCTTTATCTATTTAGGTGTTTTTCTTATAAATATATTTGGATATATTTTACCTATGAGATAAACCCCAAAAGAATATGAACTGTACATATAGAACTTGTAATAGAGATTCCAAATTGTGAGATCCAAAATTGAACATTATGGTTCGATTCTTTAAATTTTTCTAGTCGATGCGTAGACAAGACTAGATTGAGACTAGCACACATTGCATATCTTCACCCTTGTGGTGAGCAGAAGATACTTGGATAGGTGTATGGATGCTCGTTATTGTAACGATGCATTGGATGATCCGCACAGAGATCTCATATGGATATTCTATATAGTGTCGATGGTTGATCTCTGATGATGGTGATATGAGTGATGCTTTGACTTGAGATCTTCATTGCTGCACCTCATGTGTGGAATGTCATGCATTAACAATATACAAACGTCGCTCTAGCCACGGATAGCAAATATGGTGTCAGTTGAATATAACATGAAGCACATAAAGGTGGTATTTGATCAAGATAGGATTTGTCTTCCTTAAAAGAGAGGGAAATCAATTAAACTATGGATCGAACTCTATTATTAGGGACGAATGAAAGAAGATCGAACTCTAACCTAGATGAAGGAAAGAAAACTATTAGTCATCACAACTAAATTTATTTTCTTTTATATTCCATTTCCATTTGAGCTAAATATTCAATACTATCACAACTCTTGCATGGATAATGCACATGGCATGTGAGCTCATCGTTTTTGTATGAAATAAATAAATAATCATGTAATAAGTAGCATTAAATATATTGTCATCATTATTAAGTGTAAATAATCATGTAATAATTAGCATTAAATATATGTCGTCATTAATAAGTGTGATTATTTTTCTCTTTTTAAGTAATACGTATTAATTTTGACACAATAGTGATCATCCTTATTTATGCTTAGATACAATCATTTTTTTAAAGTTTAAAAGATAAATGTGTATCATCCTTATTTATGCTTAGATACAATCATTTTTTTAAAGTTTAAAAGATAAATGTGTCTAAATTAATTTTGAGATTTAAAAGAACAATTTCAAGAAAGAACGTAATTGAAGTCTATATTGGTGATTAAGATTGTCTTTTGTGTTAATAACATCAGCAAATTTATTGACGCAATATTTTAAAACCATATTTTAAAACCATATTTTAAAACCTCTAATTATGTTGTTATCATATAATTGTAGATGATATTCACTTTCGTAAAGAGCTAGACAAGATAAAATCCTTAACACCTACAGGCTAGACAAAATAAAACTTTTTTGTACTGATTTTGCAAAGACTTTGCACTGATTTTGCACTGATCTTATCCTCTTTCCTCTCTCGAATAAGAGAAACAAAGAGTTAAATCTACATGGTCTAGATAATGTATACTTTAAAAATTAGCAAAACAACATCAAGACTTTACTTTTCCCAACAAATTGGGGCTGAGGTTATCAATCTTCAATCTTATAAAAAATTTATATAAGAAAATCTTACAGCAATTCTGTCTGGATCTTCTTTCGAATATGAAGAGCTTCTGCCTATCTCAACTCTAAGAGATAATAATAAATATCTTAATAAATATTAAATGCATAGAGGAATGAAAGAAACTAGATAATAAACAAAAATGCAGTACAAGTTAATACTAAAAAGAACAATAACATTAACACAATGTGATATCCATAATTGCAAAGCAAGAACATAGCACTAGCCATTGAACCTATACATATATACCAAAAAGACAACCCTAGTTTCTAATGGATAAGAGGGTTGCAATAAACAAATACTACCTAAATCAAAAAAAATTTGTTAGCAAAAGCATCAATCTTTGCTCTTTATGCATATAAAAAGTCTAGAGACTTGAATGATCTTTGCTCCTTATGCATAGAAAAAATATGAGACTTTCGGTTACCATTCAAGCATTTCAAATTCTTTTAGATTAACAACCCAACAATTTCAAAGAAAAAGCATCTTAGATACCAAACAAATTTTATGGCACAAAAAAACAACAAAAAGGCTTAATATCAAACTACAACAGGTTGGCAATAGAAATAATAGAAGTAATATAACCAATTGACAATAAAAGAGAACAGAATGTTACAAAAGTAGGGCACATGAAAAAGGTAACATGTGTGGCTTCAATACGCACATGAAAAGGTAACATGTGTGGCTTCAATACAGTATTTAACTACAATCATGTATTTCAATGACACAGATGGAATTTTGTCTGAGCGGTGCTACAAAACTATCGAAACCTCATAAGTATATTATTGAAAGCCTACATATAAAATAGGTTGTGGCATGGGATGATAAGGAAGTCTTTTCTCTATATCAATAAACTATATGTAACGCCACAAATGGTGGTAGGATATGCCGAATTAGGCTTTTAATAAAGTACTAAATTATCATTTATTTCATAATGGTGCATTCCAAACAATCTACAACTGCACAGGGCCTACAATATTGCAATTCAAAACCAAAAGAACATGTTCAAATGTGAGCTTTTAATCAAGCATATACATATAGTCTGGCTGCTTTTCAAGGCAGTGAATGCCAACTTCACCATGAATATGCTTTTTTTTAGATGTTCCAGTCATAAGACAAACATGTAAAATCAAAAAGTCTTTGATTGACATAAAATATGCTTATGCATTATATAAAACAAAAATGCAGTGAAACCACAACCTAGATATTCTCACAAAACACTAGAAAAAATGTCAATGCTCAAGACTAAATGCATTATTTAGGATATATGCATGTCACATATAATACAATATACCATAAAATTAAAATAGCAATGCCACAAAATCATTAGTTTAAACAATACTAAATGCTCCACCATTTCTCTCAAAGAGAGAGAAAAAAAAAGCTCACAATGTAGAGGATATTAATAAAAAATAGAAAAAATTAGCAGCAAAAATTTAAAAGATCTCATTTTAACATAGAAATACAGGTCAAAATTTTGCATGCACAAAGACAAACATTATATAACAAACATCATGCACATTCACCAATAAGAGAGAATTGCATGCACTAACCTTATTACAGCTAACTATGTTTGAAATATGTTTTCAAAACCATGTCGGTAGACAAATGCAGTTGAAATTCAGGTGAAGCTTACGTGATTAGGTTAGTGCATGCAATTCTTCTTACTGAAAACATGTTTTTGAAAACATGTTTCAAACATAGTTATCTGTAATTAGGTTAGTGCATGCAATTCTCTCTTACTGGTGAAGCTTACGTGAAAAATCTTAATGTATAAGGTTTGGGGAATGTGCATGATATTTGTTATATAATGTTTGTCTTTGTGCATGCAAAATTTTGCCCTGCATTTCAATGTTAAAATGGGATCTTTTAAATTTTTGTTGCTAATCCTTTTTCTATTTTTTACTAATATACTCTCTGCATTGTGAGCTTTTTTACTTTTTCTCTTTGAGAGAAATAGTAGAGCATTTAGTCTTATTTAAACTAATTATTTTGTGGCATTACTATTTTAATTTGTGGCATTACTATTTTAATTTCACGGTATATTGTATTATATATATGTGTGACATGCATATATCCTAAATAATGCATTTAGTCACATTTTTTCTAGTGTTTTGTGAGAACCTCTAGGTTATGTTTTCACTACATTTTTGTTCTATATAATTCATAAGCGTATTTTATGTCAATCAAGGATTTTTTGATTTTGAATGTTTGTCTTATGACTGTGATCGTTGTCGTTAGCGGTCAAAAATAAAACCTACTCACTACTATAGCTAGTGGTGAATCATGATCATATCCTTGGAACCAAGGGCAATTATGTTACGAAAAAACACACAAGAAATTTATTTGTAGAGGATTATATTATGAGTAGTGATTATTAAAATATAATAACTAATTAATTAATGAAATTAAGACAATAGGAGAAGCAACCCAGGAATCCAAATCCATCATGCTAACAGGTTTTATCTTCTTTTCTTTATGTTGCATTAGCGATAATCTTTGCAAATTCAGGGTTAGAATAATTTATCTCTTGTCAGGCACAGGTCATATTAGGAGATCACGACACATTCTTAGAGTATAAACTATCGAATTATTTGAAAGGTTATGGGTCTAATCTTTTATACTACGATCTACCTCTCTTAGGCACATACCATATCCTAATATCATGGTACGTCGATAAAGGATACAGACCGTGTATGCCAGATTAAAACCTCGATCAGAAAAATAACTCAATATATATATATGAGATAAGAGCATAATTTTTATTGCATAGAAATTAAGAACAAAAAGAGAGATAAAACCTATTTACAAGCTTCATCGTCATCCAAATTGAAGGAATCTAGCCGTGCATTGCTACCGCTAGCATCACCTTCATAATTTTTCTCTCCTAGGCCTAAATACAATGATCTAAATAAAAAGATTAAAAAAATATAGAAACTCCCTCCTTTCAGACTACTGCCTAGGGTCCTTTTAAAGAGCTTGTTTAAGGCTTCCTTCCAGTCAAAGTTAGAGTCAATCAGGCTTAAGATCGATAAGATATCGTAAGAAAACTCCTTAGCCATCAATTTTACATCACAGCTCTTAGCTTGCACCGAGAGTCATGCAAAATCATCTCTTTCTTCCTTTTGGGCAAACAAAGGCTCGTTTAAGTGCCATCTACATCGTTGGATTCAAAATCGAGCTTTTTCTGCAAACATCCATAAAAAGTATTAATTATTAATAAATTTAAATAATTAATATTTATTTTAATGGTTAAATTGGATAATAAATAGACTTATCACACCCTCCAACTTAATCATTGCTAGTCCCTTAGCAATGTAATTAAAATAAAATAATGTATCATTAAGATTCTCTTTTGCAAAATTAAATCTAGGCTTAAGGTTGAAAGAAGCTAGCCAGTATCACTAAGTATTATTGAGTTACTGAAGTAAATTTTATAGTCAGAACTATCAAAAACTTTCTTAAAGTTCATCCATAGATCTATAGTATTAATGTTTGTGGTGGCTAATTTAGCATTTCGATACTAGCTTATAAGAAACAATAGTACCTTTGCTTCTCACCTACTTTTGATCAATTTTCTATACATCCTCAAATTAGCATATGAGCTGAGGTAGCTTCCACATTGCCTGATATATATATATATATATATATTTTTTATTTTTTTATTTCAGCAATATCTTCACACTACCCCACTTTTGATGTGAATAACAATGTTTACTTAGGTAAAGGTGATCGGTTACTTGACGGAAAACCAATGTTTAGACTTTATTTTTTTTTTTTTTATCAGACAGGTAGCTCTTCCCTCAAATTTAAGTTTCTTTCATTGGAGTACATATCAATTACCAATTTTCAGAAATAATTGAATCTTCAATTGACCTTACAACTAATACCTATTTTACCTCGTCAGTCTGCATGTGCAATGAAGTTCTAATAGCCTTTAGATGACCTAAGTATATGGCTAAAAGTCTGACCAGTTAGTCTACTCCTTGGTAATTAGCCAATACCTTCTAACTCTATTACCTTTTCCTAATCAATTTTGCACAAGAATTTCTTCACATGATTTATAAAAAATTTTAAAATTTTTAAAAATCACCAAGGTGTTTTCAAAATATTTTTCAAAAAGGTTTTTCTTACTCCCAACTTAATTCCCATTATCCTTAATGGAGTAAGAAAGAATAAAATGAGGAGAGATACCACCTAAACGATGCCTTATGTAATGCTAGGAGTGACCGTATAGAGCAGTCTCTTATTACTAAAATTTTATTCCTAAAATAAAGGTCAAAAAATAAAAATTTGAGTTATCTCCCAAAAAGCGCTACGTCATGGCTTACTCTAGTTCATATAGGATCATAACCTCCCCAGCTTCTTTAGTGGATAATTCCAGAATGGTTTAAGCATTGTCCATTAACTTTGAAGATAGTACCATTACTTGAATTTTCCATATGGGAAGACTTCTTTCATTATGTAAATTTCTATCGCTCCATATGGGAAGACTTCTTTCACTATGTATGGGCTAGTCCATCTAGATCTTAATTTTTCTAAAAATAGGTGAAGCCTTGAATTATATAAGAAAACTTTTTTCTCATGAGTAAAAGATTTTTTAAAGATAGCTTCGTCATAGAAGGTTTTAGTTTTCTTCTTATAAATTTTTGCATTCTCACATGCTTCGTTTCTAATTTTCTCAAGTTCATCCTGTTGGGAATTATGTATTCTAGATATGAATCAAATTCATGTAAATATACAAGAAGATATAATATAAAATTCCTAGATGCCCAGGATCCTTAGGAGCATATTCATTAAATCTCAAATAAATAAAATATTAGATTTATTCATACCTGAGTCCTTTATCGATGTAGAAAAGGATGAAGCCGGTGAATCCTCTGCCACTAGCCGTCCATGTGTTCGGCCTCTAACGGTGATCCACGCAGAGAAGAATGGATGAAGACCTTCAAGGTATGAAGATGATACTTCGGGAGAGAGGGGTGCTAATGCCTCTTGAATTTTCTTATAGAAATATAGAAGATATCTCTGAAGATCTAAATGATCTAATCTTTTTCTTTTCATGCTCTCACTTCCTATGAGGAAGGAACCATATTTATAGGGTGAGAAAGAAATATTTCAAGGGAGAAGAAGAGACCTCTTTTCATAGTAACGCCATGGTAATGTTAATCCAAAGAAACAGAAGAAACTCTCATTCTCATGGTAACATCATGATAACGTTAATCCAAGTAAACAGAAGAAACTCTCATTCTCATGATAACGTTAATCCAAGTGTCACAATCTCAGCTTTTAAAATTAGGAGTTGGTTATCTCATAACTACATGCCCCAATTTGTACGTGTTCATCATCGAACCGTAGAGATTCATCATGCCTCATCCCATGGGCATGATTCCATCTTCACATGGCTAAGATTGGCCATTCATACCCGAATAATCAGAGCAATCCATCACATGGATCAAGTCATATTTGGGTATCCAATTATTTGTTCATCATATGCACAAATAATTTCTCCTTAACATTCCTTCTACTACAATGGATCATATCCATTATTATTTTATCTTCTTTAAATTGGGTCTCACCCATTATTTAATTAATCATCTTATCTGAATTAAATCTAATTTAATTCTCATTTTAATTCATCCAAAATTCTTCTTAATGCGTGTGACCCATTAGGCCCTTTAACATGTTGGCAATAATCATGTCCTAATCATAGACCCTGGGAATGATTGGACAACTTTTTGTCCAAGTCAACAACATGATTAAAGATCATGAGAGGCCTCTAGCAAAGTATCATGACCACCCAACTGCTAAAGGTTTTGTTGACGTGACCATCAACAACACCTGTCCATGAACGGTTACCGTATGATCAAATCCTTTCATCACATATCCCAGATCAATCAGTGGTATGGAATGTGTCAACCCTGTAATTGATCTTTGTTTACTTGATCTCAGGAAAAATTGACTCATGTGAATTAGAACTTCGAAACCATTTCAAATTCCAACTCAACCTTGCAAGAATTTAACAATCAATTTAATCCATCAAGTGGCCGTGGGATATAACCCTTTCTATCAAGGGAGACGAATCCTGTCTTGATCAAACACCATCTTCATGTGCTTCATGTCATACCCAATCGACACCATATTTGCCATCCATGGCTAGAGTGACGTTTGGATGCCGTCAAAGCATGACATTCCACACATGAGATGCAATGAAGATCTCAAGTCAAAGGATCACTCACACCACCGTCATTAGAGATCAGCCATCGATACTATATAGAATATCCATATGGATCTCTGTACGGGTCATCCAATGCATCGTTACAATAATGAGCATCCACACACCTATCCAAGTATCTTCATACTTCAGCTTATGAAATCAGCTGCTCACCCCAAGGGTGAGAATATGCAATGTGTGCTAGTCTCACGGTGTTAGATGGTGTCCAATCCCATCTACACATCGACTAGGAAAGTTTAAAGAATCAAACCATAACGTGTAATTTGGATCTCACAATTTGTAATCTCTATTATAAATTCCATATGCACGGTTCACATTCTTTTGAACTTTATCTCACAGACAACTATATCAAATAAAAGACATTTGGATAGATAAAGAAACCATTTTAATTGATTTGTATTCATAGAATGTATACAACATTCAATCCAATTGGATCTAGGGCATACACTAACAATGTCCCACTTGCACTAGAGCCATTCACCCATGTATTTAATACCGAGTGACTTAACATGATTATCATGCTTCTACTGCGGCAGGGCTTTAGTGAGCGGATCAGCTACATTATCCTCAGTGGGGACTCGTTCTATTTTTACATCATTTCTACCAATAATCTCTCTAATTACATGGTATATCTGAGTACATGTTTGGACCTCTGATGAGACCTTGGCTCCTTAGCTTGCGCAATAGCTCCATTGTTGTCACAATACAAGTGTACTGGATCAGCAATGCTTGGAACCACACCAAGTTCAATGATGAACTTTTTGATCCAAACTGCTTCTTTGGCTGCATCTGATGCTGCGATGTACTCGGCTTCGGTCGTAGAGTCGGCAGTCATCTCCTACTTGGAACTTTTCCAACTGACTACACCGCCATTGAGTGTAAAGACATAGCCTGATTGAGATTTATAATCATCTTTATCAGACTGAAAACTAGAATCTGTATAACCCTGAACTATGAGTTTGGATCCTCCATAAACCAAGAACATATCCTTAGTCCTTCATAAGTACTTAAGGATATTCTTGACGGCCATCCAATGTTTCTCACCAGGGTTTGCCTGGTATCTACTAGTGATACTCAATGCATAAGAAACATCAGGTCTCGTACATAGCATCGCATACATGATGGATTCGATTGCTAAGGCATATGGAATCCTATTCATGTGCTCTCTCTCCATTTGGGTCTTAGGACTCATGTCCTTGGAGAGATATATCCCATGCGATACCGGCAAGAATCCCTTCTTGGATTCCTCCATGCTAAATTGTTTTAGCACTTTATCTATGTACGTTGATTGGGACAATCCAAGCAACCTCCTAAATCTATCTCTATAGATCTTATGTAGGTTGCTTCTCCCAAATCTTTCATGGAAAACTTGCTGGACAACCATTCCTTCACTTCTTGCAGCAAGGATACATTGTTTCCTATCAATAATATGTCATATACATATAATATCAGGAAAAAATAACACTCCCACTAACCTTCTTGTTGGCCCAGATGGCAACCCAAGAGGGGGGGGGGGTGAATTGGGTTCTTTAAAAAATTTTACACTTAAAAACCAATTTCACTAAGTTAATGTGCACAAGTGAAGTGATGTAGTAAATAATAAACACAATATAAATGAGAGAGAGAGTAATAAGCACGACAAACACAAGAAGGTTTATAGTGGTTTGGTGTTATCTACACCTACGTCCACTCCCAAGCAACTCTTGGGTCCACACTATAATCACCCTGATTACAGCTGAGTTGTTTTGCAAGATCACAACTCAAACTTATTGTTTTACACGGGGTCACAACGAACCCAGCTGGTTTTCATGGGTTCACCAGCACACAACCCAATGTAAGCTACTCTTAGCTTACCCCGAGGTCAACTACCTCAACTAATTCAATCCCTTGATTGAATTAGGACACAAGAAATTTAGATAAATGTTTACAGCAATTAATAGCTCCTCAAATGAGCAAATATGCAATGTAAGTAAATAAGAATAGAAAAGCCTATTTTTGAAGCGATTTGAAGTTGAGCTTTTCTTCTTTTCCACTCTTCTTCTGAATGAGCTAATAGGATTTGAACTCTGATTCTTGAATAAAGCTCATTGAAGAAAAGTCTGAAATTTAGGGCTCTAGCTCTTCTTCTTCAAATCGGTGGAAATCCTTTGGATTTGATCTTGAAATGCCTTTGGATTTCTCTTCTATCTTTCTTCTATTGATGGCCTTGAGCACAGAGATTTTCCTTTTTGATTTTTCTTTTTCTTTCTTTATTTCATTCCTCTTCTTCTTTGAAATGGACGATGCCCTTTTATAATCTTCCTTAATCCAAGATTAGGTGAAAAATAGCCATTGAAATGTACTTGGATTGCTTCCTCATGCAAGAAATAGATCCGTTGGGTTAGGTGAAGAAATGTTACCGTTGAATCCATTCTGATATATTTGAAATTCGTTCCTGACAGGTTGGAGTCGGTCCAACTTTTAAGGTGTCGGCTCCAAGTCGGGTTCCAAAAATAGAAATAAAAAGTTCGTCGAGGAGTCGGCTCCGATAAACTATGGTGTCGGCTCGACGCGATCTGGAGTCGGCTCTAAGTTCCGAGGGTGTCGACTCTAACATTGTCCGAAAATACACTCTATGTTCTTAGGTTAGAGTAGGCTCTAAAATTTTCAGGTGTCAGCTCCAAACTCTAGGTGTCGGCTCCAAAAACTGGAGAAAATTATTTCTCTGTATCTCAGGTTAGAGTCGGCTCTAGCATTTCAGGTGTCGACTCCAAACCGTGCCAAAAATATTGAACTGTTCTGATACGCCCTAGGGTCGGCTCCAAACACAATAGGTGTCGGCTCTAAGATCTGAACTTTGAAATGTTGCATTAAAAAAACTAATTAAACTTAATTTTGTATATCATTTGAATAACTTAACCTTTCTAAGTTCCTGAAACACTTGTTAATTTCATTAGTAACACAAAAAATATACTCATGCTTTTGTTAATCATCAAAATCAATAATTGGGTCAATAATCTCCCCCTTTTTGATGATGACAAAAACATTGAGTATATGCATGATTAATCAATGAAATTGAAAATTAAATAAGTTTTAAGTTCTCATAGTTAAGGCTCCCCCTGAATGAGGTAGCTCCCCCTATGAACCCAAATTAAATTTGAATTCAATGTATATATTTCTCCAAACACTTAACACACAAACATCTTTCTCATATATGTTATTAACATTAAATGCATATACATAAAAACCTTTCTCCCCCTTTTTTGTTATCAACAAAAAGGTTAGAAAGAAGTGCTTATCAGAATCAAAATTAATACTTAATCAATTCAAGATAACATTCAATGAATCAAAATTGAATATTCATTAATTCATTGCAAAATACATCATTACATTCATATTACTTCAAAACATCAAAACATCAAATACATAATTTTCCTAAGTACAAACTAAAGCTCAAAAGAAAACTTGATGTTGACAAAACAAATTCTTAAAATTCTTTTCAGTTCTTCTAAAATTTGTTCATCCCTTCTTTGAATTTTCATAAATCTTTAGCATTCTCTCAACAAAGCAACTGCAACAGTAATTTTTTTTGAAGTTCCCGTTGCACTTTGAATAGGTGTCTCACGGCTATGTCCTTATCTTTCAAATATCTTTAGTCTTTCAAAGGAACAGAAGATGTGCTTAAGGATGACTCTATCACATTGATCTTATCCTCCAAAGAATAAAAAGCTTCCTTTCATAAATTTCTCAAGTTCATTTTTAATCTTGCTTCATGACTCATAAATAATTCTCTCAGCTGCAAGAGTCTCAGAAAAACCAGAGATGCCTAAGCAAAAGATGTGGGTGCAGGGCAGGACTGCTGGGGCCAGGCGAAGGGCTCGCAGAAGGTCCTCAACTGATGGACCAGGGCCACAGTCTCAGCCTCAGCTGTACCTCTCTATTCCCTTTTTTCCCATTTCCATTTCTTCAAAGCCCATCGATGAAGGTAGCCATTATAATAATCAGTATGTCTAAGTTCTTTAAAGGCTCATTATCCAAATACACCTTGGCTCTGAAAGATAGTCAGAATCATACCATAGGGCAGGGTTGACCTCTTCTTTTGCTGCCTCAGCCATGTACCAAATCATCATGCCAGCTAATTTATAGGCTTCCGGTCACTACAGAATCCATTACAAACATCTCTCTCGATACATACTCAAATCTTCCGTCTTGGGAAAAAATTCTGCTACAGATATTATGCAAAATCTCAGTTCTAGTGGCAATTGATTGCAAATCTTCAAATTCAGCCACATCTCTCCAATAATCTTGTAAGGCCTCACTCTATCCTATGTTGGTATAGGTCAAATAACAGGTATTTCTAACAAACTTCCCAAAATGAAGTTAGGTGAACTCTTGTACCTCTCACTCTAACAAGGCCTCCATCCCTCTAGTCAAGTTGTAAAATCCTTTACAAGGGCAGATAAGTGGGCATCTAGGGAACATATTCTCCCATCCCATTTCCTTAATTTCCTTCCAATAGAGAAACCTTCTTCAAAAAATCAAAATCTACTTTTCTACCCAGTAGTATGACTTTCCCGGCTAAATGATCAACCTGTGGAGAAGAAGGAGCAGGGAACACTAGGAGTAGAGGAGATGAAGAAGAGAAGGCGAGGTTGACGGTCGAACGCCTCACGTCCTTTTTCCCGCACGGACTCCAAATACCGATCCGCTTAGGTGCCATAGAAGGAAGTGATGGATTAGAAAGATTTAGGATTTGGAAGGTTTGAAGAGAGTTTTGGAAGAGTTTGGAATTGAATGGGGTCGAATAGGTGTCGACTCTGCCCTAATATTCAACCTGGACCACTGTCGCTCCCGCAAAGTGTCGACTCCAAGTCGAACACAGTCTAGAGTCTCCGCAAAGACGGGTGTCGGCTCCAAGGTCACAGACAGAAACCACAGGCAGGTGTCGACTCCACAAATGAGAGTCGACTCCAAGACAGTTTCAGAGAAAAAAAAATTAGATTTTCAAGATTGAAACTTTCAAATAATCATAAATTATAGATTAAAATTCTTAGAATTGGGAATCAATGAATCAAGATCTAGATAGATTTCCTTAGAATATCAAGATTTTTCAAGAAAATAATGAAATCTAGATAGATTCCTTAGAGTTTCAAAAACTATTCCAAAGGATCACAAATTCCTAATTCTCCTCTAAGATAACAAAATCTTCTTCACTTAAAGGTTTTGTAAATATGTCAGCTAATTGTTCTTCAGTACACATAATCAAGACAAATTTCATTATTAGCTACATGTTCTCTTATAAAATGATATCTTATTTCTATGTGTTTAGTTCTTGAATGTTGAATTGGATTTTTAGTTAGATTTATTGCACTTGTATTATCACATCTTATGGTGTTTATCAAGTGTGATACCATAGTCTTCAAGTTGTCGCTTAATCCATAGGATTTGCGCACAGCAACTTCCAGCTGCTACATATTCAGCTTCAGTAGTTGATAATGCAACTGAATTTTGCTTTTTGCTAAACCATGAGATTAAGTTACTTCCTAAAAATTGGCATGCACCACTTGTGCTTTTTCTATCTAATTTACATCCAGCATAATCAGAATCTGAATATGCAATTAGATTTAATGTGGAGTCTCTAGAATACCATAAACCTACATTTTTTGTTCCACTTAAATATCTTAGTATTCTTTTTAAGCTATTAAATGTGATTCTTTAGGTTCTGATTGAAATCTAGCACATAAACATACAGAAAACATAATATCTGGTCTACTTGCTTAAATAAAGAAGGGATCCGATTATACCTCGATAATATTTTTGATCAACCTTTTTACCTTCTTCATCTTTGTCCAGCTTGCATGAAGGACTCATTGGTGTTCCGAGGGGTTTAATTGATTCCATACCAAACTTCTTTAGAATTTCTCTTGTGTATTTGTTTGGTTGATGAAAGATTCCCTCTCTTGCTTTGTTTGATTTGGAGTCCAAGGAAGAAGTTGAGTTCTCCCATCATGCTCATCTCGAATTCTCCCTGCATCAACTTTGCAAATTCTTGACATAGAGATCGTTAGTAGCACCAAAAATAATCATCAACGTATATTTGTACTACAAGTAAATCTTTACTTTTCTTTTCAAAAATAATGTTTTATCAACATTTCCTCTTGTAAAATCATTTTCAATTAAGAATTTACTTAACCTATCATACCAAGCTCTAGGTGCTTGTTTCAAACCATATAAAGCTTTGTGCAATTTAAAAACGTGATTTGAAAATTCGTGATCTTCAAAACCTGGTGGTTGTTCTACATAAACTTCTTCATTTATAAATCCATTTAAAAATGCGCTTTTACATCCATTTGAAATAAGTTAAAATTCATATGACATGCAAATGCAAGTAATAGCCTAATGGCTTCTAATCTAGCTACAGGTGCAAAGGTTTCATCAAAATCAATACCTTCTTCTTGATTATATCCTTTTGCAACTAATCTAGCTTTGTTTCTAATTACTATGCCATTTTCATCTAGTTTATTTCTAAAAACCCATTTTGATCCTATTACTGAATGATTTTTAGGTCTTTCAACTAAGTCCATACATTATTTCTTGTAAATTGATTTAATTCTTCTTGCATTGCTAACATCCAATTATTATCTTTTTCAGCTTCTTCATAGTTTTAGGTTCAATTTGTGATACAAATGCAAGATGATTACTAATATTTCTCATATATGATCTAGTTCTTATTCCTTGAGATGGATCACCTATAATCAATTCCTTGGATGACTATGAGCATATCTCCAGTCTCTTGGAAGATCTATATCATTATGATCAATTACATCATCGTCCTTATGTGAATCATCATCTTTAGCTTCTTGCTCATGATCTGAAGATACTTCAATATTAAGTTTTTCAAGATCTTTTTCAATTATGTTTGTATCTTCCTCATCATCAAGCTTTTCAGAACTAGATGCTAAAGACTCATCAAAAACTATATGAATGGATTCTTCAACTACTAAGGTTTCTTGTTAAATACTCTATAAGCTTTACTAGTTGTTGAATATCCTAAAAATTCCTTCATCAGATTTAGCATCAAATTTCCTAAATTGTTTTTACCATTATTATGAATGAAACATTTACATCCAAATGCATGAAAGTATTTTATTTGGTTTTCTTTCATTCCATAATTCATAAGGTGTTTTCTTTAAGATTGGTCTTATTAGGCTCTATTTAAGATGTAACATGCTGTGTTAATAGCTTCCGCCCAAAAGTACTTTGGTAGGTTACTTTCGCATAGCATGGTACGGGCCATGTCTTCTAGAGTCTATTTTTCTTTCAACTACACCATTTTGCTGTGGAGTCCTAGGGGCTGAAAAATTATGATTAATTCCATTTTCAGTGCAAAACTTTCAAATAAGTGATTTTCAAATTCAGTTCCATGATCACTTCTTAGAGATACTATGGTAGTGTTTTTCTCATTTGTGACTTTCTTGAAGAATTTCAGGAATATCGAGAAAGTCTCATCTTTGTGAGCTAAAAACATTACCCAAGTATATCTAGAATAATCATCTACAATCACTAGACCATATTTCTTTCCTCCTAGACTTGTGGTTCTAGTTGGTCCAAAAAGGTCCATGTGAAGTAGCTCTAGTGGCCCTAGAAGTTGAAACAATATTTTTAGATTTGAAAGAACTTCTAGTTTGTTTTCCAAATTGACATGCATCACATATTTTTATTTTCAAAATCTAGTTTAGGTAATCCTTTAACTAAATCCATTTTAATTAATTTTGAAATAAGGTGTGTGCTTGCATGACCTAATCTACGATGCCACAACCAACTAATTCATTTATGTTAGCATTGTCAGCAATTAAGCAATGATCACTCAAAGATAATTTTTCTAAATCAACCAAGTAATTGCCATGTCTATAACCAGTAAATACAATGCTATTATCAATAGAATTAGTTACAGTGCATATAGAAGATTTAAATGAAACATTAAAGTTTTATCACATAATTGGCTTATACTAATTAGATTATGCTTCAAACCATCAACATAAAGTACATTATCAATAAATGTAGATGGAGTTATACGAACTTTACCAAGGCCCATAATTTGACCTTTACCGTTATCGCCAAACGTAACAACTCCACCTTTCTTTTCTTCCAGGGTGATGAATTGCTCCTTGTCACCCGTCATGTGTCTTGAGCAGCCACTATCAAGATACCATTTTCTTTTTTAACCTTTGGCCACAAGACACTCCTCATTGTCGTCGTTCGCCATGAAGCAAATGTTGGCAACCTCTTTTTGTTCTTCTTCAGATGAAGATTCTTCGTTGTCGCTCCAAGTTGCAACATAGGCTTTCTTCTTTTTCTTGTATCCCTTCTTTAATTGAGGACATTCAGATCTAAAGTGTCCTTTCTTACATTCATAACATATTAAGGGATCCTTATCCTTGTCCTTATTCTTTTCTCTTCTCTTTCTCCTTCCATTTTTATTCCAGACTTTCTCTTGTGGAAGGGTCTTTCTTTGCATAAATTTCTTGAATTTTCTAGCAAGAAGAGCTGTCTCATCATCATCTTCATCATCTTCACTGCTGCTCTTTCATCTTCTACAGCCTTGAGTGTGATTGTTCTTTTCTTTTTACCTCTTCCTCTTGATGTTGTTTCATTGTAAGCTCATGGGTCATTAGGGATCCAAGTAGCTCCTCTAAAGGTAGGATGTTCAAGTCTTTGGCTTCTTGGATTGTTGTCACTTTGGCTTCCTATGATCTTGGAAGAGACCTAAGAATTTTGCGTACTAATTCAGAGTTAGTATAAGTCTTACCAAGACTTTTTAAACCATTTACAATATCAGTAAATCTAGTGTACATGCATGTGATTGACTCATTTTGTTCCATGCTAAATAGTTCATATTTGTGCACTAGAATATTGATTTTAGATTCATTAACTTGGTTGGTACCCTCATGAGTAACTTCCAACTATCCCATATTTCTTTAGCTGAAATGCAAGTGGATATTCTGTTGAATTCATTTGCATCCAAAGAACAGTATAGGACATTCATGGCTTTGGCATTGAGCTGAGCCATTTTCCTATCATTTTCATTCTAGTCCCTTTCGGGCTAAGGAACAATAGATCCATCTACAATGTGTGTAGGAGTGCTAGGACCATTAATAATGACACTACATAATTCATAATCTAAAGCTTGAATAAAAATTCTCATTCTAGCTTTCCAATATGAATAATTTGTGCCACTAAACAAAGGAGGTCGATTTGTGGATTGACCTTCAGAAAAAGATTATTCAGCTTGAGCTGCCATTTGGATCTTTAGCTCTTGATTGTTAAATCAAGCCAAAATGAGCACAAGCTCTGATACCAATTATTGGCCCAGATGGCAACCCAAGAGGGGGGGTTTGAATTGGGTTTTTTAAAAAAATTTACACTTAAAAACCAATTTCACTAAGTTAATGTGCACAAGTGAAGTGATGCAGTAAATAATAAACACAATATAAATGAGAGAGAGAGAGTAATAAGCATGACAAGCACAAGAAGGTTTATAGTGGTTCGGTGTTATCTACCTACGTCCACTCGCAAGCAACTCTTGGGTCCACACTATAATCACCCTGATTACAGCTGAGTTGTTTTGCAAGATCACAACTCGAACTTGTTGTTTTACATGGGGTCACAATGAACCCAGCTTGTTTTTACGGGTTCACCAGCACAACCCAACGTAAGCTACTCTTAGCTTACCCCGAGGTCAACTACCTCAACTAATTCAACCCCTGATTGAATTAGGACACAAGAAATTTAGATAAATGTTTACAGCAATTAATAGCTCCTCAAATGAGCAAATATGCAATGTAAATATAAGAATAGAAAAGCCTATTTTTGAAGCGATTTGAAGTTGAGCTTTTCATCTTTTTCTCTTTTCTTCTGAATGAGCTAACAGAATTTGAACTCTAATTCTTGAACGAAGCTCATTGAAGAAAAGTCTAAAATTTAGGGCTCTAACTCTTCTTCTTCAAATCGGTGGAAATCTTCGGATTTGATCTTGAAAAGCCTTTGGATTTCTCTTCTATCTTTCTTCTATTGATGGCCTTGAGCACAGAGATTTTTCTTTTTGATTTCTCTCTTTTTCTTTCTCTCTATTTCATTCCTCTTATTCTTTGAAATGGATGATGCCCTTTTATAATCTTCCTTAATCCAAGATTAGGTGAAAAATAGCCATTGAAATGTACTTGATTGCTTCCTCATGCAAAGAAATAGATCTGTTGGGGGTTAGGTGAAGAAATGTTACCGTTGGAATCCATTCTGACAGATTTAAAATTCATTCTGACAGGTTAGAGTCGGCTCTAACTTTTAAGATGTCGACTCCAAGTCGGGTTTCCAAAAATAGAAATAAAAGTTCGTTGGGGAGTCGGCTCCGATAAACTGTGGTATCGGCTCGACGCGATCTGGAGTCGGCTCTAAGTTTCGAGGGTGTTGACTCTAACATTGTCCCAAAAATACACTCTATGTTCTCAGGTTAGAGTTGGCTCTAAAATTTTCAGGTGTCGGCTCCGAAACTTCAGGTGTCGGCTTCGAAACTTCAGTGTCGGCTCCGAAACTAACGTAAAAAACCATTTCTTTGTGTCTCAGGTTAGAGTCAGCTCTAGCATTTCAGGTGTCAACTCCGAACGTGCCAAAAATATTGAACTGTTCTGATACGCCCTGAGGTCGGCTCCAAACACAATGGGTGTCGGCTCTAAGATCTAACTTTGAAATATTCCATTAAAAAAACTGATTCAAACTTAATTTTGTATATCATTTGAATAACTTATCCTTTCTAAGTTCTTGAAACACTTGTTAATTTCATTAGTAACACAAAAAATATACTCATGGCTTTTGTTAATCATCAAAATCAATAATTGGATCAACACTTCTTGTACACACATGGATCATCCTCATTTTTGATAAAATCAAACTTTTTGATTGTTTCATCAAAATGGATGTTCCAACTTCTAGAGGCTTGCTTAAGTCCATAAATGGACATTTGCAGCTTGCATACCCTTTGAGAATCAATGGACTCAAAACCCTCAGGTTGTGTCATATACACATCCTCCACTAAATCACCATTTAGGAAGGCGATCTTGACATCCATTTGCCATATCTCATAATCGTAATAGGCTGCAATCACAAGCAAAATCCTTATGGACTTAAGCATGACTATAGTAGAAAAGTTTCATCAAAGTCAACACCTTGTCTTTGCTTGTAACCTTTTGCAACTAGCCTCGCCTTATAGGTAATCACATTACCATCCATGCCTATCTTCTTCTTGAAGACCCATTTGCACCCAATGGGTTTTATCCCTTTAGGTGGATCAACCAAAGTCCATACTTGGTTGTCGTACATGGAGTCCATTTCAGACTTCATGGCTTCAAGCCATCTCTTGGAGTCAATGTCACAAATTGCTTCCTCGTAGTTAGTAGGTTCATCTCTTCTATGAGAAATCCATATCTCTCAGAAATATGATGTATTCTACTAGACCTATGTAGCTGATGTGTACTTGGAGCTACTTGTTGCTCCATCATTTCTGATAGAGGCTCATATAAATGTTGCCTGAATGTGAGTTGAGTCTCCTGCTCAACTCCCACTGCATTTGGCATTTGCTCCATGTCATCTAATCGGTCTGTGTCAATTTATGGTTCTTGAGTTTTACTAATCTCAATATTTCTCCCACTGCCATTTCTTAGAAAAATCTCATTCTCTAAGAATATGGCATGCCATGAGACAAAAACCTATTGCTAGAGTGGGTGGTAGAAGTAGTATCCTTTTTTTTTAGGATACCCCACAAAATTATACTTGTCGGATCTAGGTCCCAGCTTGTCCGATTCATTACGCTTTACATAAGCGTAGCAACCCCAAATCCTTAGATGACTAAGGGTTGGTTTCTTTCCACACCATATCTCATAGGGAGTGAAGCTAACCGACTTAGATGGAACTCAGTTTATAGTGTATGCGGCTGTGTGTAGGGCATAACCCCAAAACATTTTTGAAAGATTTGCAAGGCTCATAATTGATCGCACCATATCTAATAATGTGTGATTTCTCCTTTCTAATACACCATTATGCTGTGGCGTATCAGGAGGAGTCCACTGAGAGAGAATCTCATTCTTCTTTAAATATTCTAAGAACTCATGGCTTAAGTATTCCCCACCTCGATCTGCCACTTTGTTTTTCTACCTCGGATCTGAATTCTTTGAACTTTTCAAAGGCTTCATTTGTGCTTCATCAGATATACATGACCATACCTGCTATGGTCATCTATAAACGTGATGAAGTAAGAAAAACCTCCTATTGCCTGAATATTGATAGGACCACATATATCCGAATGTACTAGTCCTAAACATTCAGTTGCTCGCTCACCTTTTTAGTAAAGGATGACTTAGTCATTTTTCCATGTAAGCATGACTCACATTCCTCAAACGATTCCTAATCGAATGAGCCCAAGTAGCCATCTTTATGTAACTTGGTTAAATGTGTTTCATTTACATGACCTAAACGATAGTGCCATAGGAATGAGTTCTTAGAATTATTTAATTTTAATTTCTTAGTTTCTACATTGAGAATAGGGCATTGTAAATTCAAAACATAAATCCCGTTGAACATTTTAGCAGAACCAAAGAACATTTCATTTTTAAAAATTGAAATTCCTTTATTTCCAATTTCAAATGTATATCCATCATTTACAAGACATGAAATAAATAATATTCTTTGTTATGTTTGGAACATAACAACAATTATTAAGCTCCATTACAAGCCCAGTGGGCAAAGAAAAAGAACAAGATCCTATAGCTAAAGCAGCAGCCTTTGCTCCATTTTCCATGCGCAGGATCACTTCATCTTTTTCCAGCTTTCTACTGCTTCTTATCATCTGCATATTAATACAAATATGTGATCCACAACCGGTATCCAATACCCAAATGAATAAGAAGTAACAGAAGAAAACATCTCAATCATAAATATACCTGATGTAGAAGCATCTGTATGTTTCTTTTCTTTCAGGCTAGCCAGATAAGCCTTGCAGTTTCGCTTCCAGTGCCCTTCCTTACCACAGAAGTGACACTTCCCCTTGGCTACTTTTTTTTCTTAATGCCCTTATTTGGTTTAGTCGCCTTGGCCTTTTGGACCTTATTCTTCTTTGGCTACTTCTTACGAGCGCCAGAGGACTCCACGACTATAACCTGCCCCTTTTCTTTCTTAAATGTTGGCTCAGCATTCGTCAGCATATTCGCGAACTCAGGTAGAGATGTCTCTAGCTTATTCATGTTGAAATTAAGAACAAACTGCGAATAGCTGGGAGGTAATGACTGTAGAACCAAGTCAATACTTAGTTCATGATCCATCACAAAACCCAATCGTGCCAACTTCTCAATCAGATTGATCATTTTCAGTACGTGGGCACCCATTGATGAATCCTCAGTCATTTTGCACTGAAACAACTCTTTAGAAGTTTGAAACATCTTATATCGAGACTGTGCACCAAATAACTCTTGCAAGTGCATCAAAATCTCCTGAGCATTCATATGCTTATGTTGTTTCTGAAGATCAGGTAACATCGAGGCCAACATCAAACATGTGGCCATGTCTTCAGCATCTTTATATCGGTTGTATGCCACATGAACCTCAGTCGGAGCATCCGCTGGTGGGACCTCCGGTGCAACCTCATCTAGGACAAAAAGAATTTTTTCAGTTCGAAGAACGATCCTTACATTCCTTAGCCAATCAGGGAAGTTGAGTCCAGTCAATTTGTTGGATTCTAAAATATTCTAAGGTTGATGTTTACACTCATGGTTTCTCTGATAACCTACATAAAATTAGAACGAGTCAATTACTATGAATACTAATCACCAACTTAATATAGTAATTCTAGATTTTTAATTAAGTTGGTTTCTTCACTATTTTATCAAGGTTAATAGCCCTCTCTATTAATCTCGAGAAATTGGCATTCAATTTCCTTAGTGGGCTAGGATCCTCATTTGAATTACCTTGACCTTGGCTTTGGCACAACAAATCTCGCTAAGCCAAATTTGGTAGATTATCATCAATCACATCTAATGTGACTCCTAGATCATTTAGGGGACATTGCCTTATCAATTACATCCATATGTGATTACCCTAAAGTTTGCCTCTAGATTAGACTGACCCTGACTTTGATCAATTATGCCAGCTAATCTAGTTAAGTCAACCCATTGTTCCACAATCAACTCCTCATAAGTACACTCGACCTCGACTTTGGCACAACAAATCTCATGACCTAATGATTTTGTATCATGTGAACAATGGAAGGCTTATGACTTAATATTCATGGAGGATTTAGTGCATATAGGTCCCATCTACATCTACAACATTTGTACTATGCTAGGTTACATATCATATATGTAGATTTTAGATTAATCTCAATTAACCTTAATTTCATAAGATCCAATCTTATGATTGGAACTCCTAATCAAATTAGGATCCTGATCACTATCTAATTTAGAAACCCTAATTATGTGACCAAATCAATTGCTACCATCCTGATTAACCTTAATTGATTTAATCAATTAAGAGCTTTCCTTAACAATGGCCAGATCAGCTAATCAATGGGGTCCTATTTAGCATACCCTTCGATCCCATTGAATGGGTTTTCTCAGGCAGCGAACGGAGCAATTAAAAACCATGATCAAACCTATCTAGACACCAATGTAGTTAAGCCCAATTGATTAGATTAATTATGGGATCATAGGATTAAACAATGACATTGTTAAGTCTAAGTTTCCTAAATCTTTATCATGTATTACATTTTATGATAACTATAGATAGTGATCTAGCTAAGGTATATTATGATAAGAATTCTTAATTCAAATTTTAAATTTTCTTATCATTTAATTACATGTTATGACATGTCGGTTTCACATCCCATGTAAATCCTAATGTCTCTAACAAACCCTAATCATATTTTTGTCATGATAAGATTTTAGATTCAAAATATAAAATTTTAAATTCCATATGATTACATTTAATCATAATCTTATCTTGATCCAAATATCCAAACTAAGTTTTCAATGTTCATTATCATAAGAATATCATATCTTAATCATATCAATAATCATGTTAAAATTAAATCCTAAACATGATTTCTAGGATTTCAGCATATAGTATCTATCATGCATAAATAATAATTACTATTTTAACATGACACATATATGATTAAGTCTAAATTAATTATTTTTTATTATCATATAATAAATCTTTATCTCTGATATCATATATCAAAGTACTCTATTTTAACATGATAATGAACATGCATAAATCTAAATAATATTGTTTATCATTAAATAATAAATATTTTATTATATTTTAGATTTATTATCAACATATGAAAAGACTCAAGTATCCTATCAGATTAATAAATCTGTAGCCTAAGGTGGCTCTGATACCACTATTGAAAATTATGTATTCAAGATATGAATCAAATTCATGTAAATATACAAGAAGATATAATATAAAATTCTCAGATGCCCAGGATCCTTAGGAACAGATTCATTAAATCTCAAATAAAATCTAAAATATTAGATTTATTCATACCTGAGTCCTTTATCGATGTAGAAAAGAATGAAACCGATGAATCCTTTGCCACTAGCCGTCCACGTGTCCGGTCTCTAACGGTGATCCACGCGGAGAAGAATGGATGAAGACCTTCAAGGTATGAAGATGATATTTCGGGAGAGAGGGGTGATAGCACCTCTTGAATCCCTTTATAGAAATATAGAAGATATCTCTGAAGATCTAAAAGATCTAATCTTTAGAAGATATCTTTGAAGATCTAAAGATTTAATCATTTTCTTCTCATGCTTTCACTTCCTAGGAGGAAGGAACTATATATTTATAGGGTGAGAAAGAAACGTTCCAAGGGAGAAGAAGAGACCTCTTTTTATGGTAACGTCATGGTAATGTTAATCCAAATAAACGGAAGAAACTCCCTTTTTCATGGTAACATCATGGTAACGTTAATCCAAGTAAACAGAAGAAACTCTCATTCTCATGGTAACGTTAATCTAAGTGTCGCAATCAGCCTTTGAAATTAGGAGTTGGTTATCTCATAACTACATGCCCCAATTTGTACGTGTTCATCATCGAACCATAGAGATTCATCATGCCTCATCCCATGGGCATGATTTCATCTTCACATGGCTGAGATTGACCATCCATACCCAAATAATCAGAGCCATCCATCACTTGGATCAAGTCATATTTGGGTATTCAATTATTTGTTCATCATATGCAAAATAATTTCTCCTTAACATTCTTCTACTACAATGGATCATATCCATTATTATTTTATCTTCTTTAAATTTGGTCTCATCCAATTATTTAATTAATCATCTTATCTGAATTAAATCTAATTTAATTCTCATTTTAATTCATCCAAAATTCTCCTTAATGCATGTGACCCATTAGGCCCTTTAACATGTTGGCAATAATCATGTCCTAATCATAGACCCTAAGAATGATTGGACAACTCTTTGTCCAAGTCAACAACATGATTATAGATCATGAGAGGCCTCTAGCAAAGTATCATGATCACCCAACTGCTAAAGGTTTTGTTGACGTGACCATCAACAACATCTGTCCATGAACGGTTACCATATGATCGAATCCTTTCGTCACATATCCCAGATCAATCAGTGGCATGGAATGTGTCAACCCTGTAATTGATCTTTGTTTACTTGATCTCAGAAAAAATTGACTCATATGAATTAGGAAACCATTTCAAATTCCAACTCAACCTTGCAAGGATTTAACAATCAATTTAATCCATCAAGTGGCCGTGGGATATAACCCTTTCTATCAAGGGAGACAAATCCTATCTTGATCAAACACTATCTTCATGTGCTTCATGTCATACCCAATCGACACCATATTTGTCACCCATGGCTAGAGCGACGTTTGGATGCCGTCAAAGCGTGACATTCCACATATAAGATGCAATGAAGATCTCAAGTCAAAGGATCACTCACACCACCGTCATTAGAGATCAACATCGACACTATATAGAATATCCATATGGGATCTCTGTACGGGTCATCCAATGCATCATTACAATAACGAGCATCCACACACCTATCCAAGTATCTTCATACTTCAGCTTGTGTAATTAGCTGCTCACCCCAAGGATGAGGATATGCAATGTGTGCTAGTCTCACGGTGTTTGATGGTGTCTAGTCCCATCTACACATCGACTAGGGAAGTTTAAAGAATCGAACCATAACGTGCAATTTGGATCTCACAATTTGTAATCTCTATTATAAATTTCATATGCACGGTTCATATTCTTTTGGACTTTATCTTACAGATAACTATATCAAATAAAAGACATCTGGATAGATAAAGAAACATTTTAGTTGATTTGTATTTATAGAATGTATACAACAATTAATCCAATTGGATAGGGCATACACTAACACATCCACCTGTAATTTCCTCTGGTCTTTGAGTGCATCCAAATCCATGTTCAATTATTTTATAGCCCACATTGACTTATGTTCTAATTCTATTGGCAAGTGACATGCTTTACCAAACACAAGCCTATTAGGAGATTCCTAAATTGGTCTTGAAGGCAGTGCGATACGCCCATAGTGCATCCACTAGCTTCACTGACCAAACTTTTCTGTTAGAGCTCACAGTCTTCTCTAGGATTTGTTTGATTTGTTGATTAGAAACTTCTACTTGCCCACTCGTTTATGGGTGATAAGGTATGGTCATCTTATGGATGATGTTATACTTTCTTATCAGTAATGAAAACAATTGGTTGCAGAAGTGTATTCTACGGTCATTGATGATAGCCCTTTGAATACCAAAGCGAGAGAGGATATGTTCCTTGAGAAATTTTACAACAATTTTGTTATTATTGGTTCTGCAAGGTATTGCCTCTATCCACTTGAATCATAATCTATGGCTATCAAAATATACTCATATCTTTCTTTGTGATCCAGCTTATTTGTTGGCACCAAACACAACTTCTACAATATTCATAAGCATCTTTGAATAGGTTGGGCTAGTAGAATCCACATTTGAGCACCTTTGTCATTGTCTTTTTAGCTCTAAAATGACTACCATAAGCTTGGTCATGACAAAAGGATAAAATGTTTATAACTTCTTGAATTGGAACACATCTCCTAATAATCAGGTCATGACATTATTTAAATAAATATGGGTCATCTCAAATAAAGTATTTTCATTGGGAGAAAAATTGATTTCTGTCTTGAGCATTTTAGTGCATCGAAATCTGATTAGTGGCTAAGTAATTGACTATGTCAGCATACTATGGTTCCATGGTGGCGGACATAAGTTGTTCATCAGGAAAGGACTCGTTGACAGGTAGTTCTTCAATAGGTATGATTGCTAACCTAGATAAATGATCGGCCACTATGTTTTCAGTACCCTTTTTATCTCTGATCTCTAGGTCAAATTCTTTGAAAGAAGATGCTTGATGGCAGAGTGATCAGTATAGATGACTACATGAGATCCCATTAAGTAATACCTAAATTTTTTTAGTACAAAAATCATAGCTAAAAATTATTTTTCAATGGTAGAATAGTTGAGCTGTGCATCATTCAATGTCTTACTAGCATAGTAGATCACTCGAGGTAGCTTATCAATTCTTTGCTCTAGGACCACTCCTATGGCATGATCAGATGTGACACACATAAGCTCAAAAGGTTGAGTCCATATCAATGGGTGAATGATTGGTGCTAAGGTTAATTCTCTCTTTAAATATTCAAAGGACTCGACACATTCAAATGTGAAGTCAATTTTGATTTCTTTAGCTAATAGGTTAGTCAATGGTCGAGCCACTTTGCTAAAATTCTTGATAAATCTTCTATAAAATTGAGCATGTCCAAGGAATGATCTTATTTCCTTGACTAATTTTGGTGAAGGAACATTTGCAATCAAATCTACCTTGGCCTTATCTACTTCTATACCTCTATTTGAAATTACATGGCCAAGGACTATACCTTCCTTCATCATAAATTAGCACTTCTCCCAATTTAGTACTAGACGCTTTTTCTTGCATCTTTTTAAGACCAGTCTAAGGTGATATAGATATTCAGAAAAAGTAGACCCAAAAATAAAAAAGTCATCCATGAAAATCTCAAGGAACCGTTCTATCATATCAGAGAAAATACTAATCATGCACCTTTGAAAGGTAGATTGTGCATTACACAAGCCAAATGGCATATGTCTATAGGCAAAGGTTCCATATGGACAAAGGTTCCATATAAACAGGTAAATGTTGTCTTCTCTTGATCTTCTAGGGCTATTGCAATTTGATTGTAATTAGAGTAACCATCCAGAAAATAGTAAAAGTCATGGCCTGCTAATCGTTCTAATATTTGATCTATAAAGGGTAGAGGAAAGTGATTCTTCTTGGTGGCTACTTTAATTTTCTATAGTAGATGCACACCCTCCATCCAGTTTGAATTCTTATAGGAACCAACTGATTTTTATCATTTTGTATCATAGTGTCTCTTGACTTCTTGGGCACCACGTGCACAGAACTTATCCAAGAACTATCTGAAATATGATAAATTATACAATTGTCAAGGAGTTTGATGATCTCTTTCTTTACTACTTCCTTCATGGGTTGGTTAAGTCTCCTTTGGGGGTCTATTGCAGGTTTGGCTTCTTTCCCTAAGTGAATCTTATGTTTAACGATCGAGGGGCTAATTCCTTTTATGTCAGTCATGGTCCATTCTAACGCTTCTTTATTTTCTCTTAGGACATTCAATAGTTCTCCTTCTTATGAGGAGTCTAGGTCGACTGAAATAATCATAGGCAGGGTTTCTGACGGACTTAGGTATGCATATTTGAGGTACTTGGAAAGTAGTTTCCATTCTAATTTGAGTGCTTCCTCCATTGATGGTTTGGGTAATGATTTAGGTACTTTCTCTAGTGGTTCAGTTGGAAGTTTTCATCTTGATTTTTATCAATTATAGCAACCTCATTAATTTGCTCCCTATCTTAGTTCATGCAAACTTCTAGGTTAAGCTCTTCGTCACTAAGGTCAATTGGATCATAAACAATATCCTAAACATAATTTGAGTTGCTCGTTTATGTGTATTGGCAAGATTAAAAATATTGAGATCAATTGATATATTCCCAAAGAAAAGTTTCATTAATCCATTTTGGTAATTAATTAGGGCATTAGCTGTGGCAAAAAATGGTCTACCTAAAATTACTTGGATATTGCTCTTTGGTTTCGTTCTCGATTCAGTTTCTAAAATCACAAAGTCTATCGAGTAAATAAAGTCACTAACTTTGATCAACACATCTTCTACTATTCCCTTGGGTACTTTCAAAGAGCGATCTACTAATTGTAGGGTCATCATTCCTATAGGATTTAGTTCTCCCAACCCTAGTTTCTTAGATTTAGAGTATGGCAATATATTAACACTCACCCTTAAGTTTAACAGAGCTCTGTTTATGAAGGTGTTTCCCATAATGCATGAAATAGTTGGTGATCCTGAATCTTTGTATTTCATTGGCATATGGTTTAATAGGTAAGAGCTCACACTGGCTACCAGAAAGGCTTTCTTGGGTACATTTGTGGTCTTTTTTTGGTACATAGATCCTTAAAGAATTTGTCATAGGCTGAGACCTGTTGGATCATGTCCAGTGAGGGGATGTTCATTTTAACTTGCTTAAAGACCTTCAAAATCTTGTCGAATTGGGCTAAATTTTGGTTGAGCTTAGGTCTATTTGGGAATGGTGCTACAACCCTGATTTTTGGTTTATCTTCCTCTAGCATGGGCTCAGCTGATGGATTGGGCATTACATTAGACTTCGATGTCTTGGTATTTTGAGCTGACCCAGCTCAATAAGTTGTTCAAGTGGTGGGACTTCTAATTCTTTTTCTTCATATGTACCCACCTGGTTATCTATTTGTTTCTCAGATCCTAATATATGAATGACACTTAGTTGGTAAATCTGGGCTCCTTGTTTTGATCCTTGGATGCTTAGGTTTCTAGGGTTAGCATCGGGCTGACTCGAACGCTTTTCCCATTCGCTTTCACTTATGATTGTAGCTAATTGACCTACCTGCATTTCCAAATGAGCTATGGCCTTGGTATTAGTGGATAGCTATTATCCTGTATTTTGCATAAAGTTATTCAGGGTGGCATTGGTGCTATTTATTATGGCATAGGTGTCAGGTTGGGATTTAACTAGGGTTTCTAGGGCTTTGTCTAAGAAACTATAACTCTTTTCATTCTCATTGACTAGTAGGTTGTTTCCTATAGAATTGGGCCTTGGGTTAGGCTAATTGAAGTTGGGACCACTTGCACTAGAACCTGGTGACCAAGCAAAGTTTGGATGGTTCCTCCACCCTAAGTTGTAGGTTGGTGCATAGAGATTGTTAGTTGTTCTTTGATAGTTTGCATTCACCTGTGCACAACTATTTTCAGTTTGGGTTATGAAGTAAAGGCACTCTTCTACTATATGTCCTGTCTCATTACATCCGTGCAAATAAATGCAAATACACGATATACATGATTTATCGGGGCCTATCCTTTGAGTTCCAAGGCTTCTATCCTACGAATTAGAGACATCATCTTAGCTTCTTCAGCTATAGATGGAGAGAATTCGTGCATACCACCTCTTGATAGTGTGGGTTCAGATTCCTTAGTTCCCTTCTATTATAGGCACTTTTTAACTAAATCCTCTAGAAACTGCCAGGCTTCATTGGGTGGTTTCTGCATAAAGTTGCTCTGACACATCAACTCGAGTATGGTTTTAAAGTTTAGGTTTAGACCTTCATAGAAGGTTTGACATAACCTCCAAGTCTCTATCCCATTGTGTGAACATTAGCTTAATAGGTTCTTATCAATCTAGATACTTCAAGAAAGGCTCTCTTCCTAATTGATGAATTGAAAAATTTTGTTTCTCAACTTGGCTATTTTATGATGTGGGAAGAATTTTCTCAAGAATGCTTTAACAAAACCCTCCCAGGTTAAGATTGACTGAGTAGGTAAACTATACCACTACTTTTTGGCATTTTCTTTAATGACAAAGTTAATTAGCCTAAGTTTCACAGCATCTTCTGAAAGTTCATGCATCCTCATAGTATCACATACTTAAATTTTCTAATAAAAATATAGGCATCCTCAATTCCTATGAATTTAGAGAGCATGTTAATAATCTGAGGCTTAATCTCAAAGTTGGCAGCATTTGTTTGAGGTAGTCGAATGCACGATGGTTGGGCAAATCCAATTGGGTAGCGGTATTCTCTTAGGCTAAAAGGATGTCCTAATTTCACTACTAGAAAAGTGTGATTTATCGAGCGATTTCATCGAGGAAAAAAATTCCTTGCAATTCTGAGGGATTTTCAGACAAAAAATTATTAACTATAAAATTTTCTGACAAAAAATATTTTCTCACAAAATCCATCACAAAATTAATTTTGCAAGGGATCTTTCTAACATAAATGGGTTCTTAAAAAAATGTGATAAAAAAATCCCTCGGCAATTCCCTCGGAAATAATTTTTATAAGAGATTTTTCAAGGGATTTATTTCTCATTAATAAGTCCTTATTAAATTTTTTTGATGAAAATAATCCCTTGAAAAATCTCTTGCAAAATTAATTTTTGAGGAATTTTATGAGAGATTTTTTTGATGAGTTTGCAAGGGATTTTTTGAGGGATATTTCTATAATAAAGGGCCTCTTTATAAAAAAAAGGATAAACAAATCCCTCAAAAAATCCCTCAAAAATTAATTTTTGGAGGGATTTTTTGAGGGATTTGTTTTTTATTAATGGGTCCTTAGTAAAATTTTTTGAAGAAAAAAATCCCTTGCAAAATTAATTTTTGAGGGATTTTATGAGGGAATTTTTGATGATTTTGCGAGGAATTTTCTAAGGGATATTTCTATAATAAATGGCTTCTTTGTAAAAAAAATTAATAAAAAAATCTCTCAAAAAATCCCTTGAAAATTAATCTTGCGAGGGATTTTGCAGGGATTTGCTTTTCATTAATGAGTCCTTAGTAAAATTTTTTCATGAAAAAAATCCCTCAAAAAATTTCTTGCAAAATTAATTTCCGATGGATTTTGCGAAAGAGTTTTTGATAATTTTGCAAGGGATTTTTGAGCGATATTTCTATAACAAATGGCTTCTTTGTAAAAAAAAATTTTGATAAAAAAATCTCTCGAAAATTAATTTTACAAGGGATTCTCCGAAGGATTTGTTTTTCATTAATGAGTCCTTAGTAAATTTTTTATGAAAAAATCCCTTAGAAAATCTCTTGCAAAATTAATTTTCGAGGATTTTGTGATGGATTTTTTGATGATTTTACAAGGGATTTACCGAGGGATATCTCTATAATAAATGGTTTTTTTTAAAAAAAATTTGATAAAACAAATCCCTCGCAAAATCCCTCAGAAATTAATTTTGCAAGGGAGTTTTCAAGGGATTGTTATTCATTAATGGGTCCTTAGTAAATTTTTTTGATAAAATATATCCCTCACAAAATTAATTTTTGAAGAATTTTTCAGTGGATTTTTTACAAAGAAGCCATTTATTATAGAAATATCCCTCGCAAAATCATCAAAAATCTCTCGCAAAATCCCATGAAAATTAATTTTGTGAGAGATTTTTTGAAGGATTGTTTTCATCAAAAAATTTTACTAAGGACCCATTAATAAAAATAAATCCCTCGGAAAATCCATTGCAAAATTAATTTTCAACAAATTTTGTGAGGGATTTTTTGATGGATATTTCTATAATAAATGGCTTCTTTGTAAAACAAAATTGATAAAAAAATCCCTTGAAAAATATTTTTTGAAGGATATTTTTTGAAGGATATTTTTCATCAAAAAATTTACTAAGACCCATTAATGAATAATAAAACCCTCAGAAACTCCCTCACAAAATTAATTTCCAAGGGATTTTGAGGGATTTGTTTTATTAATTTTTTTTAAAAATTATTTATATAGAAATATCCCTCAACAAATCCCTCACAAATTCATCAAAAAAATCCCTCACAAAATCCCTTGGGATTTAATTTTGCGAGGAATTTTTCGAGGGAATTGTTTCATCAAAAATTTTACTAAGGACCCATTAATGAAAAACAAATCCCTCGCAAAATTAATTTTTGAAGGATTTTTATGAGGGATTTTTTAATCAATTTTTTTATATAAAGAGGTCATTTATTATAGAAATATCCCTCAAAAAATCTCTTACAAATTATCAAAAAATCCCTCGCAAAAGCCTTCAGAAATTAATTTTGCAAGTGATTTTCTGAGGAATTTTTTCATCAAAAAATTTTACTAAGGACTCATTAATGAAAAAAAATTTCCTGTTTGCTAGTCACCTAACCCTTTCATAGCTACAACTGAAGGAGGAAAAATGAAAATGTAGTGTAACTTGTATTCTTGAAACAAAGAATAAGTCACTTTTATTAAGTTGTAGAATGTAAAATGATTTTAATATCTGAGTTCCTTAAATTACTACCTGTGGTACATAAACCATGATCATCTATATTTAATGATTTTTTCTTAAATTCATAATCTATCAGAAGGGTCTTGCGAGTTTAAGCTAGTGGGAGAAGCTTTTTCTTTTAGTTTATAGAATTGTTAGGCGTCCATCTATTTACACTTTTAATATGATTTTCTTGACATTCTCAAAGAAGCTCATTTATAACTTGACCTTATTCTTGTTAGCACACTCAAATGTTCTTTCCTTTTTTGTCATATATTTAGGTTTCTTATTATAAATTATTGAGATACTCTTAGTTGACACCTCTAATTAACATGCTATCGATAATTCAAAAGAAAGGAAAAGGCATTTGAAATTCTTTTATTTTATAGTTTAGATGTTCATAAGTCAGGCCATATATTTTTATTTATCCTTATTTTGATATATATATCCTTTCCTTTACATATATGTTGTTCTTATTTTATATATTTTTTAAAAAAAATTGCTAATATTGTTTATATTATGAAATTCAGATGCAGAAGTTGAACTGACCTACATTGGATGAGCTCTTTAGACACACCCATTAAAAGAAAAAGGATAGCAATCAGTGGGTAAAAAAGAAGGCAAAGAGAACACACGTAAGTATCTAAAAAACTCTACTTTAATTTATATATTCATACTATTTATATGTTTAGCTCATTGTATCTAATATCTTTTACAGGCTAATTTTATATAGACGTGGCAAGAGGTTTAATCAAGTCAGAGCTCAACTGGAGAGGATGGTGCAGAAACATCACAACAGCAACCTCAGCCCTCCATGATGCATGTATGAAAAGAAACAGTTAGAGTAAACAAGGGACAATTTATGGACTGAAATCATAGGCTAGTTTACTGATAGGCTCCTCATCTCATGGCCGCATATCCTTATTGTTGAAAGATTATAGAAAAATTATATGATCCAATCCTTTGATTTTGATGATTACTAAAAGCCATTGAGTTTATTAAAGGATGTAATGAATTTATGAAAATGAGCAACAAATTTATTTTGAACATCAATGAGAATGCTCAAGTTTAACTTTAATCAACTTTGAAAGTGACTTTAAGTTCAATATTCAAACTTTCGAAAAGAAATGTTATAATTCATGTTTTATTCAAAAAGTTTATGGATTAGTTCTTGAATCACTTCTAAAGGTTAATTCTATTGATTTCATGTCAAAACAATGAATTAAAATGAATCTGGAACGATTTTAATGTCAATCAGAAAAGTTTCTGATTTTTGATACGTTCCGAAGCCGACTCCTGAGTTTCAGAGTCGACTCCGCTCAGTGTACAGAAATGTGCATCTGTGTCGAGTCGACCCATGAAATTTCGAGTCGACCCCTGATTCTGTCGAGCCGACTCCTGGACTGTGCGAGTCGACTCCGCTCAGACACCAGAAGAGTATTTTTTGAGCACTTCTCGAGTCGACCCCAAGCCTTTCGAGTCGACTCCCGACTTTCAGGAGTCGACACTTTTTTCGCGAGTCGACCCCTAACCTTTTAAATGTTTCTATTTTTGGTAATCGAGCTCGAGCCGACTCGGGAAAAGCATGAGTCGACTCCAGCAAATCTGGGCGCGATTTTTAACGATGACACATCAGCCCCAACGGTAAGATTTTTGAATAACGGCTATTTTTCCTTGTCTCTAACGGATATATTTTTGCAGATTCTATAAATAGAGGAGCTCTTTTCAAATCAAAAATCGAGAAAATCAAAGAGAGAAAAGAATATCTTTTGAAAAGAGGGAAAAACAGAGCATATTGGAAAAATCTCTAGCTCAAAGAAGAGTGATTCAAAAGGAGTGAAATCCAAGTGGAAGTTCGTCTGCTCCTTCTCATCAATCCACAAGAGCCAAAAGAAAATCCAAAGCATTTCAAAGGTCAAATCGAAGGATTTTCAAAAGAGGAAAAAGCTTCATCTCAACTCCAAAGTCTTCAACGGTCAAGAATCTTGCTGAGGCGTGATTCAACACTTCAAGAGGAGTTAAAGAGAAGAAGGAAGAAAGCCCAAGCCACTACCATCTGCAATACTATCAGGCTTTTCTAACCTTTTTTATTTTGTACTTATTTGTATATTTGCTCAAGGGGAGCACTTCATTGTTCAAACACTATTATTCTTATTGTTTGCTGATTCAATCAGTGGATTGAATCAGTGGAGGTTGGTATACCTCGTTACAAGCCGGAGTGCTTGTGTTGGGTTAGTTGTGAGCCCGTGAAAAACAACGTGTAGGGTTTTGTGCTGGTAAGCCCGAGTTAAAACCAGCTGGGTTCGTTGTGCACCCGGTAAAACAACAAGTTTGAGTTGTGAGCTTGGAAAACAACTCGGCTGTAATCTAGAGAGATTATAGTGTGGACCCAAGTGAATCTTGGGAGTGGACGTAGGTGTTTGCACCGAACCACTATAAAATTATCTTGTGTTTGCCGTGCATATATTTTCTCTCTCTCTATCTCTCTTTATTAATTGCTTGTGCATTGCTTATTAGTTAATCACTCACTTGCACATCTTGCTAACTAATCAGTTTAAAGTTTAAAAAGTCTTAAATTTTTAAGAACCCAATTCACCCCCCCCCCTCTTGGGTTGCCATCTGGGCCAACAATTGGTATCAGAGCAAGTGCTCATTTAGAATTTGATCTCACGATCAAGGGCTAAAGATCCATATGGCAACACAAATTGGGTTCAAGTTTTGCTGAAGGTCATTCTACGAATAGACCTCCTTTTTTAATGGAACCAACTATTCATATTGGAAAGCTAGAATGAGAATATTCATTCAAGCTTCTGACTATGAATTGTGGGGAGTAATAATAAATGGACCTAGTACACCCACACACTTATTGATGGCACTATTGTTCCTAAACCCGAAAGGGATTGGAATGATAATGATAGGAGAATGGCACAACTAAATGCTAAAGCCATTAATATTTTATATTGTTCCTTAGACTCAAATGAATTCAACCGAATCTCAACTTGTAATTCCGCAAAAGAAATTTGGGATAGGTTGGAAATAACTCATGAAGGAACAAACCAAGTAAAGAATCAAAGATAAATATTTTGGTTCATAAATATGAATTATTTACTATGGAACAAACTGAAACCATCACATGCATGTTCACTAGATTTACTGATATTGTGAATGGTTTGAAAAGTCTTGGAAAAGTTTATACTAATGCTGATCTTGTGCGCAAAATTCTTAGGTCACTACCAAGGATCGTGGGAAGCAAAAGTCACACCATCCAAGAAGCCAAAGGACCTCAACATCCTACCTTGGAGGAGCTTCTAGGATCCTTAATGACCCATGAGCTTAACAAACAGCATGTTGAGGAGGAGTCAAAAAGAAGAAACCATTGCCCTCAAAGCTGCAGAAAAGGAAGAGAGCAGCAGCGATGATGAAGAGGATGATGATGAAGCCCTCCTTGCCAAGGAAATTCAAGAAATTTATGAAAAAAGGCCCTTCCACAAAAAGAAATTTGGAGCAAGATTTGAAGGAGAAAAGGAAAAGATAAGAAAAAGGAAAAGAAAAGAAAAAGCCCTTAGTATGCTATGAATGCAAAAAGCCAGGGCATTTTAGATATGACTGTCCTTTACTGAAAAGGCCTACAAGAAAAAGAAGAAAGCTACATGGCAACATGGTCTGAAGAATCTTCTTCCGAAGAAGAAGAGCAAAAGAAGTTGCCAATATTGCTTCATGGCCAACGACGACGACAACGACAATGAGGTAAGTTCTGAAAACTCAAATGATGAATTTACATTTGATGAAATGTTTGAGGCTTTCAATGAACTTATGATTGATTTTAAATCCTTAAAAAAGAAGTATAAGTTTTTGAAAAATGACAATATTAGTTTAGCTAAAAGTAAAAATGAATTAGCTTTAGAAGTTAAGAACTTAACTAATGAAAAAGAAGAACTTAGAAAGAAAGAGATAATCTTAATCAAGAAAAGATTTATTAAAATCTGAAACTAAAAACTCAACTAAAGATTTAAAAGATCAATAGAAACTTTAGCTTTAGATAAAGAACAGCAAGCTAAAGAAAATGACTCTCTTAAGAAAGATGTTAAAAAATATAAAGACATTGTTGAGAAATTCACTTTAAGTTCAACTAAACTTAACATGATCCTAGATAGTCAAAAAGCTGTTTTTGACAAAGCTGGTTTAGGATATAACACATTAAGAAAACAAAAATCTAAAGAATATTTTTATAAAAGCCAACCAAAGTAATATAACTTGTTTTAAATGTAATGAAAAAGGTCATAAATCCTTTGAATGCAAAACGTTAATAACAACAAGTTAAATATTAAAGCTAAGAAAATATGGGTTCCGAAAGGAACAATTTTTATTGCTGCTAACCATGAAGGACCCAAGAAAGCTTGGGTACCTAAGCATAAAGTTTGATTATATTGCAGGAATGTCTTGTAGCCAAAAGATCAAAGAAAAAGTGGTACCTTGATAGTGGCTGCTCAAGACATATGACGGGTGACAAAGATGAATTCATCACCCTGGAGGAAAAGAAAGGTGGAGTTGTGACGTTTGGCGATAACGGTAAAGGTCAAATTATGGGCCTTGGTAAAGTTCGCATAACTCCATCTACATTTATTGATAATGTACTTTATGTTAATGGTTTGAAGCATAATCTAATTAGTATAAGTCAATTATGTGATAAAAATTTTAATGTTTCATTTAAATCTTCTATATGCACTGTAACTAATTCTATTGATGATAGCATTGTATTTACTGGTTATAGACATGGCAATGTTTACTTAGTTGATTAGAAAAATTATCTTTGAGTGATCATTGCTTAATTGCTGACAATGCTAACATAAATGAATTAGTTGGTTGTGGCATCGTAGATTAGGTCATGCAAGCACACACCTTATTTCAAAACTAATTAAAATGGATTTAGTTAAAGGATTACCTAAACTAGATTTTGAAAATAATAAAATATGTGATGCATGTCAATTTGGAAAACAAACTAGAAGTTCTTTTAAATCTAAAAACATTGTTTCAACTTCTAGGGGACTAGAGCTACTTCACATGGATCTTTTCGGACCAACT
>UESW01002889.1:0-36633 GCA_900491605.1 Calamus simplicifolius
TTTAACAATTATATTTTTTTATTAGTTTTAATAAATAGACTCTAAATCTTTACCATTGTTGACGCAAGTCACCTTCTTCTAACATCGGGAGACGGAGGACCTCCTCTCCGAAGTGCTCCTGCAAGAAAGTCCCGGAGACCAGATGCTCCGGTGGGGACTTTTCGATGCTCAAATCAGCAATTTAGGAACAGATAAGGGTTAACTAGCAGAAAAAGCTAGAGAACTTGAGTTCAGGATCCTTCCCTCGTCATGAGTGCGAACTTTTATACATGTTTGAAGGTCTCTTTTCCTGCTTCCAGAAGGTTGCTGATTTCGAGGTGCCATGCTCGGTAACGGACGAAAGGCAAGGCTAACGGTGATGGGTCACAACCGACATTGGGCATGTCAGAGGTGTCCTGCTTCGCCTGCCACCTACCAAGCGCGGCGCTACGGGTGGCAGGTGGATTTGGTCGTGTCAGGGGCGCACCGTTACGAGGCATGGCCATGCGCTGTTGCAGTCGAGTGACGGGGCACATGGCCGCAGCAGGTGGTTGGTGGGCCACGTGGTTGTGTCAGGTAGCTCGAGATAGTAGATTGCCAGGCTCGTGGCTCGAGGCCGAGGCCGAGGCAGCAGCTCGAGGCCGAGGCCGAGGTGGAAGCTCGATGCCGAGGCCACGGGAATGCCAGGTCCGAAGCCATGGGCGAGGGACCTCGGAGGCCGAAGTCGCCCTGCGGGACCGAGGCGGGGCTCCGTCAGTTTCCTTCACTGTTAACTCTAATGGCGTCGGATCAGCCACATCACCATTCATCTCATTTTACCGTATAATTATTCATTTTTTATATAATATTTATATTTTTTTAATTCACATTATTTATGGTATCATTGCAAAAAAATAGAAAATAAATAAAATTCATCTAACCTTAATATATGTATTCTTCATGTGTATATATATACACACACTTTTTTTTATTTTAGTTGGAAACGAAGAGAGTAAATACTTCTTATAGTTTATTAATAACGAAAGAAAGTAAAAGCAAAATGGAGGAAGAAGAAAAAGATAACAGTGCTGGCAGAAATTTAAAACAATATCAAATTGACCATAAACTCGTATATAAAACAAAGCAACTCTTATTGAAAAGTAGTACGAATTAAAAAAAGAGTGAGTCCCATGCCTTTGATGCACATTCAATGCCTTCACTAAACAAAGTTGCTTCCATTGGCAGAAAGATTAAAGGATTTTTTGAAGAACAATGAAAGCAAACTACTTTGAAGGAATAACCTTGCATTAGACTCATCCTAAACATGCTTGCACATGAAATAAGCAACAATTTTAAGCCTTACTAATGCATGCAGGAATTCTTTTCCTCCAAGAAGTCCAAAGAGTGTGGAGATTAGTCAGCCATCCGATAAATCCGAATTGAGATCCAAAGGTAACAAATGCATTGTTCGAACGGGCATCTGATGAAAGATGGGGAATGGACTTTACTCTAACATGACAAAGAAGGCAGTCAACATTCGCTATCCAACCTTTCCTCGCAAGAACATCACTTGTATGCAATCCATTTTTTAAGGAAGTACAATCAAGCAATTAAATAACAATGGCATAAAATGGTACACTTTATACTGTTTTCAAACTCAAATCTAGAAACTGAAAGAGGCCAACAGAGAAAAAAGTGCATATATAACACATGAAATACAACCAAAATAATAAATGCACACTATACTTCAGATCTGAAACTCAAATTCTAAAAGAAAATTTGAGATGCCAAGACAAGTAAATCAACATACCTTATAATACGCTTATCATTGAATGGATGAATCAGTACAGCACCTGTTTCTTGCTGGACCTTTCTAGCAGTGCTCTTTCTTGACTGAATTGTGGCTTCACTCCAAATAACCTGGCCACCTTAGCACCTGACATTTTCAACCTTACATTTGGGGGCATTTTCTGGTATAACAATATAAGCATGGATTCCACGTAGTTTTGCAGCTAAAGACACTGTTGCAGCATGATTACCACTAAATGGAAAACACATTATCAAATTTTGCAACCAATTGATAATTAATATAATAAAGAAGCAGGAGACAGAAACAAGGGTGACTGGGGATTGTGTCCTTGTGCAAAACATATCACAGAATTAGAGAAAACCTGCTGTGAGTTACTACTCCTTTGGTCACTTGATCATCTTCAAGTGAGAATATAGCATTTGAAGCACCTCTAATTTTAAAAGCACCTCAGAAAGCAATGTGCTAAAGCTATTAATACAATCACCACTTACAAAGGAAACAAATTAAAAATTAAATCACTACAAAGCAATATTTTCAGATTTTATCTTTAGAAAAGCCTCTTACCCCTTCTGAAAACATTCACATTTGAAAAACAATTGTCTCCCAGATAAAGAATCAAGAGATATTGATGAGAGAACTGGAGTGTTGTGAATGTATGGGCCAATACGGCGTTGTGCTTCTTTAATAGAGGAAATATCAGCAGCATAACCTTGAGATTGTGAATAGTCCTTCTCCATTAAATCTGTCAAATATTTTAAGATAATGGTGCAAATATGGAACAATTATTTTAGAATATGTGACAGATATAAATTCATAGCCGTGATTACTGTATCATATCCTTAATACTGGTTTTTTGATTAGCAATTGTCAAAATCATCAAACGCCAGTACCAAGTGTGCATGTGTGCAGCTGTATTCTGAAACAATTTATAAGACGCTATTATATCATGAAGATAGTTAATCATGCCCTTTACTTTACAGCTGTTTCTACTGTCAACCACAGCCTCAAAATTATTTAACTTGAAATTTCTAATGCATCATGTATTATACCGCAATCTGTCAAAAAACTAATAGAGATAGTGAACACAGATAATACATCAACATACTGTAAAGGAAAATAAAGGGGTGCATAAAGGATGCCTATATCAAGATTCAACATCAAAATATCTGGTTGTTAGTTGTCACATATCATAATAAAAAGCATTGGATATTGGAAATTAGAGGAATTTAATGTCTAGAAACAAGATTGAGATAGGAGCAGCGATGGGGAAAGGTAGAGGGAGGGAAGAAGGGACCCCAAAGAGAGAGAGAGAGAGAGAGAGAGAGAGGTGGCAACGAGGAAATGAGGTTCAGTGGGCTTATTTATAAATATTCTATTCCCAGCGTTTTGTAAGGAACATAGCCCTGATGGAAGGACAAAAGGATACAACATACAACTTATACATATAAAAAGAATTAAAGCAATTTCAAGAACCACCTTAGCAAGAAAATCAACAAGTTGTCCCTTAGCATTGACAAATGGAAGATGTACTCCTTAGCAACCTCCTCTATTATGAAAAGAAACTCTGAACTAGATTATCTACAACAATAAAATTGCCTTGTTGCAACAAAAAATTGTGATACTCTGCACTGGAAGCCCAAGACAAGTAAATATTTTTCCACCAAAGCAACTTGAGTGACTTATATGCCATAGACTTATACACAACCTTTAGAATTAATCTGTCCACTACAAGCTACAACAAAAGAATGTTAAGCCTGCATATTTAAATGGTTTGAGTTTTAGAAACCAACTACCAAGAAAAATAAATCTTTACAAATGACCAGTGCTATGAAGACAATACAGGGCCAAATTCTAACACATTTCAGAGAATTTGGCACAACAAGAATAAGATAACAAGATTTCAAGACAAATCATACAAAAATATTTAACATTAAAACATTTCAAATGCGCACAAAAGATGCACCAAAAACTTACTTTGATCATTTCTCTGCTCACAGCTAACATAGTTATGTTCTCTCAACATGTGATAGCCACTAATTCCCATTATCCACATTATTATTGACATTGATAATGTATAGTCTAAAATAGCATGATGTAGTAACCATACTACTCATGGGCACATGTCAACAAAGGTTCAAAAGCTTTCAAGTATTGGTTTTAGTCTGAATAGGTTGATTTCAACAATATGCAGCTATGGTTATGTAACAAACTAAAAGTATGTGCATGATAGATTACTGAAAAATAGAAAAAGAAAAAACATAAGAAAAATAAAAAGTAAGAATAAACATATTAGACCTCATTGGAAATATAACATGTCATCGAGGTTGTTAGCATCTTGGCACTTTGGTTGGGGAGATGTCCCAAGTTGGACTCAGAATGAGCCAACCCGAATGTTAATTCTCATAAAATAGGAAAAGAAAAAGAAAAAGAAAAACTACACAAGTTACATCATTGTTACTAAAATATGAAGCTTAACAATAGATTGGAAAGGTGGCACTCCCACTATTATTATTATAAAAGAAATAGGGTTATACTATTGGTATTAAAGTGTAAGGAGCTTCAGAAGAAATGTTCAGGAAATACATGTGATGCAATGGTGTTAGCTTATGCATGCAAAGGGATCAGAATTGTATCAGCTACAAAGGACACTTCAAACAAGATTAGAGCACTTGATTAAAATATCCTAAGAAGGAACCGTATATTTAGCTCTACTGTGATCTGAAATTATAGCACAAATGTTCTAATTGTTATCATCAATAAACATAAATAATTAGCTATAAGGAAATGGTGCAGACATGTTTGTAGGATAGGAAACAAGCAGTAAAGCTTGAGGATTTCAGCTGAATAAAATGGCAACCAAATGGGGACATAAAATTCCCATTAACTTGACATGGAACATTCTCAGCATTACGTTTTAATTCCAAGTTAAAACTGAGCAAAAGAAAGCACTAAATTAAACTAGAATGCATTAAAGAAAAAATAGCAGAAGAAGGTATATAAACTACTATTTCTATCTTTCTCACTCTACAGCAACATTTCTCCACTATACATGCATACCACTCTCAATTAAACTTTGAAGTAAAAGAAAAACCCAGCTATAACACCCCAAACCCATCTGTTAGCCTAATTAGTGTTGAGAATTGTATCCTAAAGCCAATCATTTGATGATTGTGCTAATGTAAATTGTATATAAATTGATATATTAATAAAAGTTATTTGGCAGTTTATTCATTACAAGAACATCTTCTTAATACTTCTGATTGTAATGAAGCCCTCAGGATCTTCCTTCACGATAAAGAGGATTTATCTTTGAAGGTCCTTAAAAGAGTTCGCGACCAAATGATATACTATGACAGGGCCATAGTACTATCAATTATAGGACGTTGTATATCATATTTGTTGGTTGTCCTCTTAACCAAGAAGTGTAGAGACACTAGTATGACATACAGGTGGAAGTGTAGGAGTACATTTCACCGAACGTGACTCATTTCCGGATACTCTACTATCAAGAGTTAATCTGAGAAGATATAGGTATAAGTATCCTTCAGACCTAAAGATCACAACCAGTGGCTTACAAGAAACTCATTGTACTTAGGTGCCGGACCACCTGGATTTCTAATCCAGCTACGAAAGGTTACTAGGTGCAGTCAAGTACTTGTGGTAGTCAGTTATGGATCAAGATGGAATTTGACCTATCCCGTTAGAAGGAGATATGCTTGTGTTTCAATTTAGCAAGACCTTGGCCAAGGCACTTCATGTGAAAGTCACATGATCACTAAAGTTAAAATCACTTTATAGATTTGCTATTTAAAGTTGACAGGCTCTTAAGCCATCCTTAGCATTTGTGGTCAAGAGGATGAATTATACGGTAACTGTTTCTTAGGGTTCTTGGAGTTTGCTCGACAACTCTTCGATCTATTCGGACGTCGGGTTCCAATGCTAGATGGGCACATCGATTAGTATAGAAATTTATTTCTATGCACCGGCTTAGGTTCAAACCTAGAGAGTCACACGCATAGAAGTTTCCTAGGATGATCTGTTTGCTGATCAACGATTGAGAATCGTATATGATTTAATTAATCAATTTGATTGATTGAATTATCTCAATTGGGTTAGTACAAGTGAATAAGATTCAATTTGGTTTAAGTCCATTAGAAGGACTAGTCAATTTCAAATATTGATTTGAAATTAGACTTGATTTGGATTTAAATAGATTCAGGACTAGCCAAATTTGATTTGGGCTTGGACCATGATCTATGTGGGTTCAGTCAAATAAATTCAGATCAGATTAAACCATCACCTGAACCCAAATCTCTCGCATAAGGATCTCATATGATGAGATGGCTAAAATCTCATCTCATGAGAGATTAAATTCTCATGTAGAATTTAATGTCTAACATTAATTTTCACCGAACATCAGATTTAGCCACAACTCTTTGGTTTTCACCGAACGCCAGATTTAGCCACGTCTCTTTGGTTTTCACCGAACGTCGGAATTAAACCAAGCGTCGTGCCTTCGGCATCTCTTCGCTTTTACCAAACGATGGAATTCTTAATGTCAGAATTCAATGTTAAGGCTAAATTGAGACTATAAATAGAGGGCATTCCCTCACCAGAATACACAGAACGACAATACACGATATGTCATGGATTGTAATTCTAAAAGGTTAGAATAAAAATCCTGGTGATTCTGGTGTTAGCGGAAGCGTGGTGGATCTTAGAGGAAGATTCAAGTGGGAGGATTCAAAATCAGCAAAGCTATTTTTCCGCGAGCTAGCACTCCCGGAAATCCGATCATTCGGGGCTTCGCGTGGACGATACTAGAGGCCGGATGATTGAACGGCTGCATAGCAATAAGGATTTACCTACTGTTCTTAAGGTAAGCGATCTGATCCCTAGATCTTAAGGCAGGCTTCAAGATAAGTAGTATGACTAGTCATCTTGAAGATCAAGATATGATCTTAATATTTTTATTTATATACATATTTTGGATCAATCGATTCTATATACAAGGCAAAGATATGAACTTGATGCATGTTAGATAGATTAGTATGTAATCTTTAAAATTCCGCAACGATAATTGTTATCAAAATTTTAAAATATGCATGCCTCGGGGATTGTTTCTCCCTACAAATGGTATCAGAGCGATGGTTTCATATTGATCTAATTTATTGCATGTAAATTAATGCTACTATTAATTATGTAACAAGGTTAAAACAAATCTCAGGTCTATTCGGTCACAGATGGATTGAAAATCTAAATTACCCATTCAACAAGATATTATGTGACATATTGTCGTGATAATTTAAATTGATCTTTGGCTTCAAAACACTGATTACACACACATCAAAATATGTTTTATATTTGATACATGTTGATGTTATATAAAACATGATATTTGCATGTTTAGTATAAACATAGATATGATATATGATGGCATGATGTCTATGTTATGAAACATACAAATATTTATGAGAGTCTAATTTGAATGTCAAATGTTAATTCATAATCTCTTTAGATATGATCTAAATATAGGAATTATGAGTAGTAACATAATACATATGATGCTTGATTGAAATATATGACATGTAAACATGAAATATATTTAATCCTTTGGGTTAGCTAAATCGGGTCCATAAAGGGTTAGACCCTAAGGTTTAAATCAACTGGACTGTAAGAGTATTTGATCAAATCTAATTAGATTAGGTTAAGAATGCTCTAAATCAAACAATAGTTGTAGTTGATCATTGTTGGAAGATTATTGAAAAATTATATGCCCCAATCCTTTTGATTTTGATGATTACCAAAAGCCATGAGTACTGTAAAAGATGTAATAAGTTTATTTACATGTGCAATGAATTTATTTTGAACAATCAATGAGAATGTTAAAGTTTGACTTTAATCATTTTGAAAGTAACTTTAAGTTCAATGTTTAAGATGTCAAAAAGAAATTTTATAATTCATAGATTAATCAATGAGTTTTTGGAATACTTCTTGAATTCAAGTCAAAACAATGAGTTAAAATGAATCTGGAACGATTTTAAACTCAATCAGAAAACTTTCTAATTTTTGATACGTTCCGGAGCCGACTCTTGAGTTTCAGAGTCGACTCCACTCAGAGTACAGAAATGTCTATCTGTCTCGAGTCGACCCACGTAATTTCTCGAGTCGACCCCCGATTCTGTCGAGCCGACTCCATGACTGTGCGAGTCGACTCCGCTCAGACACCAGAGGTGTGTTTTTCTGAGCACTTCGCGAGTCGACCCCTAATTTTTCATGAGTCGACCCCCAACTGTCAGGAGTCGACACTTTACTTTTGGTGAGTCGACCCCCAAACTTTCTGTGCATTTCTATTTTTAGTATCACGACCTCGAGCCGACTCGGGAAAAGCATGAGTCGACTCCAGCAAATCTGGGCGAGATTTTTCCGGATGCCAACTCAGCGTCAACGGTAAGTTTTTTGATTAACGGCTATTTTTCTTTATTTCTAACGGCTATATTTTTGCAGAATCTATAAATAGAGAAGTCGTTTTCAAATCAAGAAGAGACGAATAGAAAGATATCTATTTCAAAGAAAAAGAAGAGAAAAATTGGAAAAACAGAGCTTCAGTTGAAAAAATCCGTGATTCAAAATAGAGTGAAAGAAAGAGTGTGAAATCAAAGGAAGCTCCTTCTGTGTTCAAGCTCAAATCCAAGGAAGCTTCAGAAGAAAATCCAAGTGCTATTCAAGAGCATCCCAAGAGATTTTCAACACTCGAAGAAAAGAGGGAAAGCCCAAATCAACTCCAACACATCTTCCGTGAAGAATCCAAGCTGAGGCCTGGTTCTACACTTCAAAGGAGTTGAAGAAAAGAAGAAAAGCTCAAAGCCAACCAACTGCAAATCAGGCTTTTCTAAACTTTATTCTTACATTTGTTTATCTGCTCATTAAGGAGCCTTGTAACTAAACAAACAATATTTCTATTCTTTGTGTCTAGTTCAATCTGGGGGATTGAACTAGAGGAGGTAGTCTTACCTCAGTTCAAGCTTGGTTAAGCTTGGGTTAAGGGTTTTTGTGCTGGTGAGCCCTTGAAAACCAGCTGGGTTCGTTGTGCGTCCGGGAAAACAACAAGTTTGAGTTGTGAGCTTGTAAAATAACTCTGCTGTAATCTAGAGTGATTATAGTGTGGACCCAAGTGAATCTTGGGAGTGGACGTAGGTGTTGAATACACCGAACCACTATAAAATCTTTTGTGTTTGCCGTGTTCTATTGTCTCTTTCTCTATCTCTGTTTTATTCACTGCAATTTATATTTACTTTGTATTTGCCTTCATTCATCTCAAGCTAAATAATTTAAAAAAGGCTAATTTTTAAAGAACCCAATTCACCCCCCCCCTCTTGGGTTGTCATCTGGGCCAACAATTGGTATCAGAGCTAGTGCTCATTAGATTTTGATCACACGATCAAGAGCTAAAGTTCCAAATGGCAATACAAGTTGGTTCATTTGCTGAAGGTCATTCTACGAATAGACCTCCACTGTTTAATGACTCAAATTATTCTTATTGTAAAGCTAGAATGAGAATATTCATTCAAGCTTCTGATTATGAGCTTTGGGGTGTTATAATCAATGGACCTAGTACACCCACACATGTTATAGATGGCACTATTGTTCCTAAGCCCGAAAGGGACTGGAATGATAATGATAGGAAAATAGCACAGCTCAATGCTAAGGCCATGAATGTTTTATATTGCTCCTTAGATGCTAATGAATTCAATAGAATCTCCACATGTAATTCCGCAAAGGAGATTTGGGATAGATTAGAGGTAACCCATGAGGGTACTAATCAAGTAAAAGAATCAAAGATTAATATTCTTATTCACAAATATGAATTGTTTAGCATGGAACAATCTGAAACCATTGCATGCATGTACACTAGATTTACAGATATTGTAAATGGTTTGAAAAGTCTTGGTAAGACATATACTAACTCTGAACTTGTTCGAAAAATTCTTAGGTCATTACCAAGATCATGGGAAGCAAAAATGACTGCAATCCAAGAAGCTAAGGACCTCAACACTTTACCCTTAGAGGAGCTTCTAGGATCCCTTATGACCCATGAGCTGACTATAAGGCAGCATGTTGAGGAGGACTCAAAGAAAAAAAGTTATTGCCCTCAAAGCTGCAAAAGAAGAGAGAGTAGCAGTGATGATGATGATGATAATGATGAAGAGACTGCTCTCTTAGCAAAGAAATTTAAGAGATTTATGAGGAGAAAGAAACCCTTCCACAAGAAAAAATTTGGAGCTAAGTGGGAAGGAGAAAAGGATAAGAATAAGGACAAGGACAAAGAAAAAGAGAAAGACCCCTTGACTTGCTATGAGTGTAATAAACGGGGCACTTTAGAATGAATGTCCAAGATTGAAGAAAGCCTACAAAAAGAAAAAGAAGGCTTATATGGCGACTTGGAGTGACAGCGAGGAATCTTCTTCCGAAGAAGAAGAACAAAAGGAAGTCGCAAACGTATGTTTTATGGCGGACGACAACGATGAGGTAAGTTCCGATAACCCTTGCGATGAATTTGCATTTGATGAACTTTTTGATGCTTTTAATGAACTTGTCGCGATTTCAAAGTTTTGAAAAAGAAATACAAGATTTTAAAAAATAAAAATTTAACTTTCATAAAGAAAAGGAAATCTTAATAATGAAGTTAAGAAACTTAAATCTGAAAATGAATTTTAGCAAAAGAAAAGAATCAATCTCTAATGAAAATGATAAACTAAAGAAGGAGGTTGAAAATATAAAACATTGTTAATAAATTCACTTTAGTTCAAAAATTAATTTATTGTTAAGTAATCAAAGAGTATACAAAGCCGGATTAGGATATAGGCCACTTTGAAACAAAAATTTGTCAAAAATTTTTAAAACAAAGTAATTTACATGCTTTAAATGTAACAAAAAGGACACAAATTTTGAATGCAATTTTAAGAAAATAATAAAAACTAAATATTAAAGGAAGAAAATATGGGTTCCGAAAGGAACATATTTATTGCTACTAACCATGAAGGACCCAAGAAAGCTTGGGTACCTAAACATAAAGTCTGATTTTATTGCAGGAATGTCTTGTGGCCAAGAGATCAAAGAGAAAGTGGTATCTTGATAGTGGCTGCTCAAGACATATGACGGGTGACAAAGAAGAATTCATCACCCTTGAAGAAAAAGAGGAGGAGTTGTTACATTTGGCGATAATGGCAAAGGCCAAATCTTGGGGTTTGGTAACATTCAAATAACTCCCTCCACATTTATTGAAAATGTACTTTATGTTGATGGTTTAAAGCATAACTTAATTAGTATAGTCAATTATGTGACAAAGGTTTTAAAGTATCATTTGAATCTTCTATATGCACAGTTGCTAATCCCATTGATAATAGCATTGTTTTTATTGGAAATAGAAATGGCAATGTATACTTGATTGACTTAGACAATTTGTCTACTAATAATCATTGCTTAGTTGCTAATAATGCTAATATGAATGAGATTGGTTGGTTGTGGCATCGAAGATTAGGTCACGCAAGCACACACCTGATTTCAAAACTAATTAAATGGATTTAGTAAAAGGACTACCTAAAATAGATTTTGAAAATAACAAAATATGTGATGCATGTCAGTTTGGAAAACAAACGAGAAGTTCTTTTAAATCTAAAAATGTTGTTTCAACTTCTAGGCCATTAGAGCTACTTCACATGGACCTTTTTGGACCAACTAGAACCACAAGTCTAGGAGGAAAGAAATATGGTCTTGTGATAGTAGATGATTACTCTAGATTCACTTGGGTAATGTTTTTAGCTCACAAAGATGAGACTTTCTCGATATTCATGAAATTCTTCAAGAAAGTAACAAATGAGAAAAACACTACCATAGTGTCTCTAAGAAGTGATCATGGAACTGAATTTGAAAATCACTTATTTGAAAGTTTTTGCAATGAAAATGGTATTAATCATAATTTTTCTGCACCAAGAACCCCTCAACAAAATGGAGTAGTTGAAAGGAAAAATAGGACTCTAGAAGACATGGCCCGTACCATGCTATGTGAAAGTAAACTCCCGAAATACTTTTGGGCGGAAGCTATTAACACAGCATGTTACATCCTAAATAGAGCATAATAAGACCTATTTTAAAGAAAACACCTTATGAATTATGGCATGATAGAAAACCCAACATTAAATATTTTCATGCATTTGGTTGTAAATGTTTTGTTCACAATAATGGTAAAAATAATTTAGGCAAATTTGATGCTAAATCTGATGAAGGAATATTCTTAGGATATTCAACAACTAGTAAAGCATATAGAGTATTTAACAAGAAAACTTTAGTTGTTGAAGAATCTATTCATGTAGTTTTTGATGAATCTTTAGCATCGTTCCAAAAATTTGATGATGAAGAAGATACAAACATAATTGAGAAAGATCTTGAAAAATTAAATATTGATGTATCTTCAGATCATGAGCAAGAAGCTAAAGATAATGATTCACCTAAGGATGATGATACTAACGCTAATCATAATGATGTAGATCTACCTAGAGATTGGAGATACGCTTATAGTCATCCTAAGGAATTGATTATAGGTGATCCATCTCAAGGAATAAGAACTAGATCATCTATGAGAAATATTAGTAATCATCTTGCATTTGTATCACAAATTGAACCTAAATTGAAGAAGCTGAAAAAGATAATAATTGGATGTTAGCAATGCAAGAAGAATTAAATCAATTTACTAGAAATAATGTATGGACATTAGTGAAAGACCTAAAGATCATTCTGTTATAGGATCAAAATGGATTTTTAGAAATAAACTAGATGAAAATGGCATAGTAATTAGAAACAAAGCTAGATTAGTTGCAAAAGGATATAATCAAGAAGAAGGTATTGATTTTGATGAAACCTTTGCACCTGTAGCTAGATTAGAAGCCATTAGGCTATTACTTGCATTTGCATGTCACATGAACTTTAATTATTTCAAATGGATGTCAAAAGTGCTTTTTAAATGGATTAATAAATGAAGAAGTATTTGTTGAACAACCACCAGGTTTTGAAGATCATGAATTTTCAAATCACGTTTTTAAATTGCACAAAGCTTTATATGGTTTGAAACAAGCACCTAGAGCTTGGTATGATAGACTAAGTAAATTTTTGATTGAAAATGATTTTATAAGAGGAAATGTTGATAAAACATTGTTTTTGAAAAGAAAAGATAAAGATTTACTTGTAGTTCAAATTATGTTGATGACATTGTTTTGGTGCTACTAACAATCTTCTATGTCAAGAGTTTGCTAAGTTAATGCAGGGAGAATTTGAAATGAGCATGATGGGAGAACTCAATTTCTTCCTTGGACTCCAAATCAAACAAAGCAAAGAGGGAATCTTTATCAACCAAACAAAGTACACAAGAGAAATTCTAAAGAAGTTTGGTATGGAATCAATCAAACCCCTCGGAACACCAATGAGTCCTTCATGCAAGCTGGACAAAGATGAAGAAGGTAAGAAGGTTGATCAAAAATATTATCGAGGTATAATCGGATCCCTACTTTACTTAACTGCAAGTAGACCAGACATAATGTTTGCTGTTTGCTTATGTGCTAGATTTCAGTCTGAACCTAAAGAATCACATTTAATTGCTGTTAAAAGAATTCTTAGATACCTTAGTGGAACAAAAAATGTAGGTTTATGGTATTCTAGAGACTCAACATTAAATCTGATTGCTTATTCTGATTCTGATTATGCTGGATGTAAGTTAGATAGAAAAAGCACAAGTGGTGCATGCCAATTCTTAGGAAGTAACTTAATCTCATGGTTTAGCAAAAAGCAAAATTCGGTTGCATTATCTACTGCTGAAGCTGAATATGTTGCAGCTGGAAGTTGCTGTGCTCAAATCCTATGGATTAAGAGACAACTTGAAGACTATGGTATCACACTTGATAAGACACCTATAAGATGTGATAATACAAGTGCAATCAATCTAACTAAAAATCCAATTCAACATTCAAGAACAAAGCATATTGAAATTAGATATCATTTTATAAGAGAACATGTTGCCAATAATGAAATTTGTCTTGATTATGTGAATACTGAAGAACAATTGCAGATATATTTACAAAACCTTTAAGTGAAGAAAGATTCTGTTATCTTAGAGGAGAGTTAGGGATTTGTGATCCATTAGAATGAATTTGAAACCCCTAAGGAAATTTTATCTAAAATTCTTTCAAATCCTTGATCTTTAAGGAAATCTTATCTAGAATTCATATCTAATTGATCCTTCATATTAATGATTATTTTATCAATTTTCATGATCAATTCCGGACACATTTCAGAAATTTCATGTTTTTGCTCTGAAATGGTCTCGGAGCCGACTCGGTGAGTATCGGAGTCGACTCCTGGTTTCGACTGAAACTCTCGGGTCGACCCCTTCTCGGCGCGAGTCGACTCCACTTGGGATGGTTTTATGTGACTGTCCGGAGTCGACCCCTTGCTTTGCGCGAGCCGACTCGAAGTGGTCCCAGGTTGATTTATCTAGGGCAGAGTCGACTCGCCGTTCATTTCAATCATTTCAATCTCTCAAAACTCTCTCCAAAATATCTCCAGACCTTCCAAATTCCCAAAATCATTGATTACTCCTTCCAATCGACCAATGGCACCTAAAACTCGAGGTTCCAATCTTGCTGCGGCCGGTGTGAAGAGGAAGAGAGCCGTGAGAAGACGGTGAGGCGTCCGATTCGTGAGCCTTCACCAAGCACGGATTCTACTTCATCATCTTCAACCCCCAATGCTTCTCCAGCTGCTGCTCCTTCTCAGGTAGATAGATTAGCCGATAGAATCATTACCACGGGTAGAAAAGTGGATTTTGAACTTTTTGAGCTGAGGGATTTCTAGTAGGGAGACAATTAATAGAATGGGATGGGAGAAGATCTGTTCACTAGATTGCCCTACTTATCCCGCTCTTGTAAAGGAGTTTATAAGAATTTCTAGAGGAGATAATGGGCTTATAAGCACTGTAAGAGGAAATAGGATCTCAGTGACTGTAGAGCTACTGTCAAGACTGTTGGATCTACCCTGTCAGGAACTTCCACATTTTCTTCTGAAGACCGTAGCCCTGGTCTGTCTAGATTACTTAACCGGGATTGTCGGTTTGAAGAAGTTTTGCCAACCAATTATCCCTTGAACTGAGATTGCTATAACATTGTAGTAGGATCCTTTTTCCCAAGATAGGAAGATTTGATTATGTATCTGAAAGGGATATTTTGTGATGGATGCTATTGTACGGGCAAACCAATTAACCTTCCCAGTATGATTCTTTGGTATATTGCCGACTGTGGAGGAAAAAGGAAATCAAGCTTGCCCTATGGTATGATCCTCACTAAGATCTTCCAGAGTCAGGGATTGTTATTTCTGATAATGAGCCAATGAGAACCTGAGACATACAGACTTTTACAGTTGGCCACTATTCATCGGATGGGTTTTATTAAGAGAAACGGGAGATGGGAGAGGAAAGATTGAAGAGAGAGCTACGGATGTTGAGGCACCAGGTCATCAGTTAGACACTCTTCACCTGCACCTCCGAGCCCTCCTACTTCTGCACCTGCTCCTACCCCCGCTCAGTTATTTGATCAAGCTTCATCCTCTTCAGGTGGCTTCTCAGAACTACAATTAAAGCAACTCAAAGGACTTTTGATGATCAGTCAGACAAATAAAATCAGAGTTTGAGAATAAGTTCATGAATCTCAAGGAAACTCTATATTCTTTGGATGACCGGATCACTAAAATGGAGTCTACTCTCAGCACTTCTTCAGATCTTTAAGTGGAGATCTCAAGAACATATTTGAAGAGCTTAAGGATATCTGCGGAGATGGAGAAACCTACTCTAAGTGCAATGCGGAGCTACAAGATAAAATTTTGACTGCTTGCACCTTTGTGGATGAGAGGCTAAAAGACTATGTAAAAATCCAAAAAGATGGAATGAAGAACATAATAGATCATTTGACTAGGATTGTTAGAACTCATTTCTAATGTATGTATACTCAATCCTTGCAATGTATTGAAGTATTGTTATGTTTTACTTTTTGGTATCAATGTATTAGACACTTCAATGTATTAGAACTTTAATATATTGACACTTTGATGTATTAGACTCTTTGATGAAATGAAATGTCAATTTTGATTACTCAATGTATTTCTTTCTATCAACGAATGAATGAATGTTTATGCTTCTCTACCTTTTTGTTGATAACAAAAAAGGGGGAGAGTTTTATAGTTTTATGATTGATGCATATGAGAAAATCAAATTAATCAATGAGATAATTAATTGAATGATTAAGTTTCATAGGGGGAGCTACTCATTCAGGGGGAGCCTAAGCCTATTTATGAAATCAAAATAAATTCACAATCAATCATGCATAACTCAATGTTTTTGTCATCATCAAAAAGGGGGAGATTGTTGGAAGATTATTGAAAAATTATATGCCCAATCCTTTTGATTTTGATGATTACCAAAAGCCATGAGTACTGTAAAAGATGTAATAAGTTTATTTACATGTGCAATGAATTTATTTTGAACAATCAATGAGAATGTTAAAGTTTGACTTTAATCATTTTGAAAGTAACTTTAAGTTCAATGTTTAAGATTCAAAAAGAAATTTTATAATTCATAGATTAATCAATGAGTTTTTGGAATACTTCTTGAATTAATTCTTAATGTCAATTTGATTGAATTCAAGTCAAAACAATGAGTTAAAATGAATCTGGAATGATTTTAAGTCAATCAAAAACTTTCTGATTTTTGATACGTTCCGGAGCCGACTCTTGAGTTTCAGAGTCGACTCCACTCAGAGTACAGAAATGTCTATCTGTTTCGAGTCGACCCACGTAATTTCTCGAGTCGACCCCCGATTCTGTCGAGCCGACTCCATGACTGTGCGAGTCAACTCGCTCAGACACCAGAGGTGTGTTTTTCTGAGCACTTCGCGAGTCGACCCCAATTTTCATGAGTCGACCCCCGACTATCAGGAGTCGACACTTTACTTTTGGTGAGTCGACCCCCAAACTTTCTGTGCATTTCTATTTTTGGTATCACGACCTCGAGCCGACTCGGGAAAAGCATGAGTCGACTCCAGCAAATCTGGGCGAGATTTTTCCGGATGCCAACTCAGCGTCAACGGTAAGTTTTTGATTAACGGCTATTTTTTGTTTCTAACGGCTATATTTTTGCAGAATCTATAAATAGAGAAGTCGTTTTCAAATCAAGAAGAGACAAATAGAGAGATATCTATTTCAAAGAAAAAGAAGAGAAAAATCGGAAAAACAGAGCTTCAGTTGAAAAAATCCGTGATTCAAAATAGAGTGAAAGAAAGAGTGTGAAATCAAAGGAAGCTCCTTCTGTGTTCAAGCTCAAATCCAAGGAAGCTTCAGAAGAAAATCCAAGTGCTATTCAAGAGCATCAAGAGATTTTCAACACTCAAGAAAGAGGGAAAGCCCAAATCAACTCCAACACATCTTCCGTGAAGAATCCAAGCTGAGGCTGGTTCTACACTTCAAAGGAGTTGAAGAAAAGAAGAAAAGCTTAAAGCCAACCAACTGCAAATCAGGCTTTTCTAAACTTTATTCTTACATTTGTTTATCTGCTCATTAAGGAGCCTTGTAACTAAACAAACAATATTTCTATTCTTTGTGTCTAGTTCAATCTGGGGGATTGAACTAGAGGAGGTAGTCTTACCTCGTTCAAGCTTGGTTAAGCTTGGGTTAAGGGTTTTTGTGCTGGTGAGCCCTTGAAAACCAGCTGGGTTCGTTGTGATCCCGAAAAAACAACAAGTTTGAGTTGTGAGCTTGTAAAACAACTCTGCTGTAATCTAGGTGATTATAGTGTGGACCCAAGTGAATCTTGGGAGTGGACGTAGGTGTTGGATACACCGAACCACTATAAAATCTTTTGTGTTTGCCGTGTTCTATTGTCTCTTTCTCTATCTCTGTTTTATTCATTGCAATTTATATTTACTTTGCATTTGCCTTCATTCATCTCAAGCTAAATAATTTAAAAAAGGCTAATTTTTAAAGAACCCAATTCACCCCCCCCCCTCTTGGGTTGTCATCTGGGCCAACAATCATGTCCTTCTCTTTGATTAAACCAAATGGAAGTAGATTAGGCTCCGTGGTTGAGCATGAATCTCTTAGATGGTCAAATCAGAATTGGTTAACCATATGATGTCAAGGTGGGTTGGCAAGTTGCTCTAGGATCAACGATCGAATGGTTTTTAATTGGGAGCTACTCGTATTGATGCGTCTTTAACGAGTTAATGACATATCCCTCCCATCGATCTTACTCACCTGGTCAATGTGGTGAACCATTTATGATTCAGATCATTTACCTGATTCGGGTTGACCCATGCCTGTAAGGAAATCAGTCTGACTGATTTAGGTGCCACTTAACCTGACTTAATCTTGTTTCATTCTACCGATTTCATAGATTCAGTGGGAGAACTTGATTAGTCAATTTATCTTCATATTATTAAAATCCTCTAAAATTATTAGATCCTTAAATGAAATAGTTATATGATAACTAGATCATAGCCTCCCATTAAAGTGGGTGATAATGAGTCTGATGTCTTAATAATCATTGGAGGCACTCCATGCCTGGTGCTTATCAACCATCGGAATTATCATTCATTATATGATAAGTCAGCGTAACTATTAAATAAATAGTCAGGTGAGCCGAGCTTCACTTGGGCTTGGTTGTCTATTGATAGGTTACACTGATTATATCATTTAATGGTTGGACCTAACCAGAACTTTCAGTGGAGGCACTTCATGCCTGCTGAAGAGGTATATGGGGCAAAACTGAACACTAAGAATTGTTTGGGGAAACAATTGGTTTTAAACCTACTCTTAGATGCATATGGGTTAGCCAAGCTTCACTTGGGTCTGTATGTAGTTTATGTAGATCTTAGTGCCCGCTAAAGAATTAAGAATAATTCTTCGAATTGGGGTGTAGAGGCTGCTAATTTGAACAAAATTATGGGAGAATCTTTAGACTAAAGTCCAAGTCTTTAGACTAAATCAATTTATATACTAATAAACTTTAGTTTTTCCTTATGTAGAAAATGGCCACTAATTTATCATTAAGGTCCCTATTGGATAGTGACAAGTTGAATGGTTCCAATTTCAATAGCTGGTTCAGAAAACTTAAGATCGTCCTTGAGCATGAGAGGATTCTATATATTCTGAATAATCCTGCACCAAAGATACCTGATGCAAACACCCAAAGTTCTGAGAGAGACACTTATCAGAAGTGGCTCAATGATAGAACTAGCGTGCGTTGTATCATACTAGCAGCAATGAACGATGAATTCGGTCGCCGATTCGAGAATGCTCAGCCAGAAGAAATCATTCAAGCGTTGAATGAATCTTTCGGCACACCCGACGATGTTGAAAGGCACAAGACTAGTTGTGCAATTTTCAATGCTCAAATAAAGGATGGATCTCCTGTCACTGATCATGTATGTATATGATCGAGAAGATAGAACTCCTAAGCAAGCTCGGCTTTCCCTTACATGAGCAGTTGGGAAAAGATGCGATCCTGAATTCCTTGCATCCATCCTTTCGACCTTTCCTTACTCACTTTTGAATGACAAAGCCTGCAGTCAACTACCACGATTTGTTGGGGTTGTTACAGAACTTTGAGAAGGATAACCAGCTCTCTAAGGGTTTGGTTAATGTGGTTGAAGGATCCAAGGTAGGGCGTAAACCCTTTGGGAAAGGGAAGAAGAAAAAGAATAATAAAAAGGTGCAACATGCTAGGACATCTATAAGGGATCAGATGCAGAAGAAGAAAGTTGATAAAAGTCAAGCTGAATGCTTTCACTGCAAGATGCAAGGGCACTGCAAGAGGAACTGTCCTCTTTACATTGCCACACTTGATCAAAACAGGCCAAAGAAGAAAAAGGAGCAAGATGTTGCTCAACAAGGTATTTATATAATAACACCTTGTAATCTTTCTGTATATGATAATCAAACCTGGGTATTGGATACCGGGAGTCTTTTTAACATTTGCAATTCATTGCAGGGACTACAGGTCACCAGAAGATTTGAGGACAATGAAAGACTCCTTAATGTCGGCGATGGAAAATTAGTTCTAGTTATGGCATTAGTTTTTGAAATAGTTTTCAATAGAAATGTCATTATACTAAATGATTGTCATTTTTGCCCAACGTTCTTGTTGAACGTAATTTCTGTAGGCCTTCTGGCCAATGGTCATTATGAAATTTCAATAAAGGATGTTACTTTGAATATCATTATGAATGGAGTCACTGTAATGACTGGGCATTTATCTAATGGCATTTATATATTATCACAACCTGTGAATGTAGTGTACAATTCAAGTAAGCACCCTAGAACAACTGATGTCACAAACATTTATCTTTGGCACCATCGGCTGGGTCATATCAATAAGAACATATTAAATAGGTTAACTCAGGAGGGCATACTTCGAGTTGATGATTGTGAATCATTAACTACCTGTGAATCATGTCTTCTTGGTAAAATGACCAAGTCATCTTTTACTGAAAAAGGTGAAAGAGCCAAAGAGCTATTGAGTCTAGTACATACTGATATATGTAGACCAATGAGCACTTGTGTCAAAGGTGGATATTACTACTTCATAACTTTTACAGACGACCTTTCTAGGTTTGGTTATGTCTATCTTATGAGATATAAATCTGAGTCGTTTGAAATGTTCAAACTATATCATAAAGAAATAGAAAAACAAACATGAAAATGTATTAAGACCCTTCGATCAGATCGAGGAGGCAAATACTTTTCCAATGAATTTGTGACATATTTAAGAGAGAATGGGATTCTCTCCCAATGGATTCCTTCTGGAACACCGCAGCATAACGGTGTGTCAGAAAGAAGGAATCGAACTATGTTAGACATGGTTCGGTCCATGATGGGTTTTGCAAGCTTGCCAATATCATTTTGGGGATACGCATTAGAATCAGCTTGTCATATTCTTAATAAGGTTCCAAGTAAGTCTGTTTCTAAAACTCCACATGAGATGTGGTATGGACATAAACCGGTTATTACCTATCTGAGAGTCTGGGGGTGTCTGGCTTATGTAAAACGTGCAAAATCAGACAAACTTGAACCCAAATCTGACAAATGTTTTTTTATCGGCTATCCGAAAGAAACCAAAGGATATTACTTCTACAATACTGAAGAACAAAAGTTGTTCATTAGTAATAGAGAAGATTTTCTTGAAAATGAGTTCCTTAGTGAAGGAACAAATAGCTCTAATGTTGAACTTGAGGAAGTTCATCAAGTAGAAGGAACAACACAAACCAGTGAACCCTTAGAATCTGAGTTGATCAGATCAAACTCAAAACCCATTTTAGATGCACCATTAAGGCGATCTGATGGAGTACCACATCAACCGGACAGATACTTAGGTTTCTTGGTCCAGAACGATGATCCTGTTGAACTCGATGAGAACAACGAGGATCCGATCACCTATATGGATGCTATGCAAAGGACTGACTCTAATAAATGGCTTGATGCCATGAAATCTGAACTTGATTCCATGAAGGACAATAATGTATGGACATTAGTTGACCCACCCGAAGGGATAAAACCCATAGGGTGTAAGTGGGTTTTCAAGAGGAAAAGAGGCACAGACGGAAAGGTTGAGACCTATAAAGCATGTTTGGTTGCTAAGGGGTATCGTCAACGTTATGGTATTGACTATGACGAAACGTTTTTTCCTGTGGCAATGCTGAAATCCATTCGGATTATGCTAGCTATAGCAGCACACTTCGATTATGAGATTTGGCAGACGGATGTTAAAACCGCTTTTCTAAATGGTGATTTAGAAGAACAGGTATATATGATACAGCCTGAAGGTTTTATATCTGAAGACGAGTCTAAAGTGTGCAGGCTACATAAGTCTATTTATGGACTTAAGTAAGCATCTAGGAGTTGGAACATACGATTTGATAAAGTGATCAAATCTTATGGCTTTATTAAAATAAAGAAGAACCTTGCATTTATAAATGGGCTAACGATTCCATTATTGTATTTCTTGTATTATATGTGGATGATATTCTCTTAATCGGGAATGATATCCCTGCATTACAAGGAATAAAGACATGGTTATCATCACAATTCTCCATGAAAGATCTGGGAGAAGCATCATACATCCTAGGGATGAAGATCTATAGAGATTGATCTAAGAGGATGCTTGGTTTATCCCAATCTACGTATATTAACACCGTGCTAAAAAGGTTTAGCATGGAGAATTCCAAGAAAGGCTATCTTCCGATAGGCCATGGAATTTATCTTTCTAAGAAGGATTGTCCGACAACTCCTAATGAAAGAGAACGTATGAGTCGAATTCCATATGCTTCGGCAGTGGGATCGATTATGTACACCATGACATGTACAAGACCAGATGTGGCATACTCACTAGGAGTAGTGAGTAGATACCAATCTGATCCAGGAGAAAAATACTGGCAAGTTGTTAAGACAATCCTTAAGTATTTGAGAAATACTAAGGACCAGTGGTTAGTCTATGGAGAGTCCGATTTGAAACTTGTTGGATATACTAATTCCAGTTTCCAATCAGATCATGATGATAGCAAAAGTGTATCGGTTTCGTGTTTATCCTGAATGGTGGAGCTGTTTGCTGGAAAAGTTCCAAGCAACATACAGTGGTAGATTCGGTGTGCGAGGCAGAGTACATCGCTGCATCAGATGCCGCGAAAGAAGCTGTGTGGCTGCCAAAGTTCATCTCCGAGCTTGGAGTGACACCTTCCATAGATGGACCAGTCCTATTGTATAGTGACAGCACTGGTGCCATAGCTCAAGCAAAGGAACCACGAGCATATCAGCGCACCAAGCACATACTGCGCCGGTTTCATCTTATTCGAGAGATTGTAGACCGAGGTGACATAAATCTTCAGAAGATTGATGGAAAGGAAAACCTAGGTGACTCATTTACTAAAGCACTCAGCATCAAGGAGTTTGACAACTATAAGTTGAAGATGGGTATTGATACTGTAATGAGTGGCTTTAGGCTAAGTGGGAGTTTGTTGGGAATTGTATCCTAAAGCCAATCATTTGATGATTGTGCTAATGTAAATTGTATATAAATTGATATATTAATAAAAGTTATTTGGCAGTTTATTCATTACAAGAACATCTTCTTAATACTCCTGATTGTAATGAAGCCCTCAGGATCTTCCTTCACGATAAAGAGGATTTATCTTTGAAGGTCCTTAAAAGAGTTCGCGACCAAATGATATACTATGACAGGGCCATAGTACTATCAATTATAGGACGTTGTATATCATATTTGTTGGTTGTCCTCTTAACCAAGGAGTGTAGAGACACTAGTATGACATACAGGTGGAAGTGTAGGAGTACATTTCACCGAACGTGACTCATTTTCGGATACTCTACTGTCAAGAGTTAATCCGAGAAGATATAGGTATAAGTATCCTTCAGACCTAAAGATCACAACCAGTGGCTTACAAGCAACTCATTGTACTTAGGTGCCGGACCACCTGGATTTCTAATCCAACTACGAAAGGTTACTGGGTGCAGTCAAGTACTTGTGGTAGTCAGTTGTGGATCAAGATGGAATTTGACCTATCCCGTTAAAAGGAGACATGCTTGTGTTTCAATTTAGCAAGACCTTGACCAAGGCACTTCATGTGAAAGTCACATGATCACTAAAGTTGAAATCACTTTATGGATTTGCTATTTAGAGTTGATAGGCTCTTAAGCCATCCTTAGCATTTGTGGTCAAGAGGATAAATTATACGGTAACTATTTCTTAGGGTTCTTGGAGTTTGCTCGGCAACTCTTCGACCTATCCGGACGTCGGGTTCCATTGCTAGATGGGCACATCGATTAGTATAGAAATTTGTTTCTATGCTACCGGCTTAGGTTCGAACCTAGAGAGTCACACGCATAGAAGTTTTCTAGGATGATCCGTTTGCTAATCAACGATTGAGAATCGTATATGATTTAATTAATCAATTTGATTGATTGAATTATCTCAATTGGGTTAAGTACAAGTGAATAAGATTCAATTTGGTTTAAGTCCATTAGAAGGACTAGTCAATTTCAAATATTGATTTGAAATTAGACTTGATTTGGATTTAAATAGATTCAGGACTAGCCAAATTTGATTTGGGCTTGGACCATGATCTATGTGGGTTCAGTCAAATAAATTCAGATCAGATTAAACCATCACCTGAACCCAAACCTCTCGCATAAGGATCTCATATGATGAGATGGCTAAAATCTCATCTCATGAGAGATTAAATTCTTAGGTAGAATTTAATGCCTAACATTAATTTTCACCGAACATCGGATTTAGCCACGACTCTTTGGTTTTCACCGAACGCCAGATTTAGCCACGTCTCTTTGGTTTTCACCGAACGTCAGAATTAAACCAAGCACCGTGCCTTCGACGTCCTTTTACCAAACGATGGAATTCTTAATGTCAGAATTCAATGTTAAGGCTAAATTGAGACTATAAATAGAGGGCATTCCCTCACCAGAATACACAGAACAACAATACACGATATGTCGTGGATTGTAATTCTAAAAAGGTTAGAATTAAAAATCCTGATGATTCTGGTGTTAGCAGAAGCGTGATGGATCTTAGAGGAAGATTCAAGTGGGAGGATTCAAAATCAGCAAAGCTGTTTTTTCCGCGAGCTAGCACTCCCGGAAATCCGATCATTCGGGGCTTCGCGTGGACGATACTAGAGGCCGGATGATTGAACGGCGGCAGAGCAATAAGGATTTACCTACTGTTCTTAAGGTGAGCGGTCTGATCCCTGATCTTAAGGCAGACTTCAAGATAAGTAGTATGACTAGCCATCTTGAAGATCAAGATATAATCTTGATATTTTTATTTATATACATATTTTGGATCAATCGATCCTATATACAAGGCAAAGATATGATCTTGATGCATGTTAGATAGATTAGTATGAATCTTTAAAATTCCGTAATGATAATTATTATCAAAATTTAAAATATGCATGCCTCGGGGATTGTTCTCCCTACAATTAGCTTACTAGCGAATCGAATTCGTATAGCCTTAAAAATCTGCATACAAGTTAATTAGTAGCAGAGTGCATACAAGTTAATTAGTAGCAGTACTCTCCGGGGTCCCTACACAACCCCTTATGCTACCATCCTAAGGCGGTTCAAGTTCATCCGCTGGTTTTAATTATCTGACAGTTTAAGTTCATGTGATGTTTGGACTATTCACATCCAATGTGGATTATTCCCATGGTGGAATTACCGAAGTGATGCTTCTCTCCGTTAACCATCCTCTTGGAAGCACTTGCAATTCAAATATACTTACATCAACACCTTTTATCAGCAAAAGGACTGGACAGGGCAAATGTTCTTCCAGGAGACCCCGAACGAATGACAGTCGAAAAAATGTGAAAACAAAAGGCGTTTGCTATTTGAAGATGAGTAAGAATTTGAAAACTTATTGCACGCAAAGAACAAATCAATTTCTAACAAAGGAAACCTAGGATTGGTTCAAACACAGAGCGTTGGAGTCTGTAAATAGAAATTTAAATCGAATCGAATTGGAAGGATTTTTGGTACCAAAATATGTTTCAAACTATCCGATTCTAATTCGATTTTGAGGCCTATGAAATAAAAATTAGAGGAATTTCTGAGTTGAATAACGGATAAACGATGTGGAAATCATCCGTACCGTAAGCAGTTGAGGATTTCTCGCCGCGCCGCGAAGTCGCCTGTTGAGGCGATCGGCTGAAGAGGAGGAGACGCGAGTGCTGACGAAGGTAGAAGGGCGAATGGGATGCGAAGGGGTGGATCTTTGGCGGCCCACGGCCCACGGGCCACTTCCGGGTCTGTAGGCCTCTCCGCTGAAATGACTCGAGGCCCATGCTCGTTTCATTTTTGGATTCGGAGATGTGCGAAGATGACCGTCGCTCTTGGCAATTCGTGATCTTTTTCATCAACCAAGGGAAATATTATCTTAAAAAATTATTACTTCTGTATATATTATTTATATCATTTCTCTCCATCTCTTCCTCATATTGAGCAAATTATTGCTATATAACCATTTCTCACATTTGAATTTTAGTTATGATGTAAATATTGATGATTCATCAATTTAACCCATCCTATCTCTTTAAATCCATCAATTTTCATGCTAAATATATTTATTTCTTCAATCAAATGTCATCAAAAAATTATTTATTATAAATTTTTTGATAAGATTGCACGGAAGTTATAATTATATTTCCATGGATAAGAAACAAAGACATCACCGGATCAAATTATTCATTAGTGCATAGCTCTCATCAATTGTGAAGTACCGTAGGTGGTGGTGCTCTTTGTCTCTTTTCTTTTCATCCTGCTCAATGGTCATCCTATAGCTATGTGGTGCAGATGTATTGAAAAAACTACTGATGAACAACTACTTATGTAATTTTTTATATTTTAAGCATATTAGGTACAATTTTTTTTTAAAAAAAATAAATTATCTATCCCCTTCACCTCTAATTATTAATTTACGCTTAGTTAAATTAAAGATAAAATTATTTTAATGAAAAAATTAAATATTAAAACTAATAAAATTAAATAATAGAGTTAACACTTGTTAATCAGTACAAAAAAATACTCATCTATTTCAGCCATAATGCATTCAAGCGGCTCATGAATTAAGTTTGATAGAGCTTGATATCAATCCATGAAGAACTTATCTATCAATTAACAAGCCAAATCTAAGCAACTCAAACCTCACTTTAGTATGCATGTCCTTTTGTTCACAATCCTAAAAAGAAGGACAATATTATCCTACAATAAAAGATACAATGCAAGGAGTCTTTTTTTAAATCGGTGCCATAACGACACCGGTTTTACCATATTGGTGTTGAAGACAAAGATTTTGCAAAAAAAAAGGGTTAAAATGAAAAACATAATTTCAAATGATGTTTTTCGTGTTCATCATGGCAGTCAAAAAGTACTATTTAAAATAGCACTTTTAAAAGCCTCAGTTTAAGTGGCATTTTTTGACTGTCATAATAGAAATGAAAAATATCATTTAAAATGATAATTTTTATTTTAATTTTTTATTATAAAATTTGTATTTCTCATATTAATGTTGTAAAATTGATGTTATTTGGCATCGGTTTAAAAAAGTACTCCAATGCAAGGATTTGCAGGTAGTCCACTGTTTGCATTTGCCTCATGTTGCCATTGCCCTGCATGTACAATGATAGGCTGGCTAGAGTTTTGATGACAAGGAGGACAAAAAAAAATTTCAAAAGGATAAAACATTAAGCTTGGTGACTACCATATGACACGCTATAATGTTTTGATTGGATGAGTTATGCATTGCAAGGCTGGTCAACCTTTTGCATCTTTAAAATCAACTCGTGGAGGCCCTTTAAAAATAACTTGCAAGTCCACTAGGAGGAGCGGTTGACTAAGCTATCTTGGTCATTTTTTTACTTGCAAATCTTAATTTAGTCCTTATCTAGCTCCTAACTCAAGTCCTTCAGATGTTGTTGTATTCTAATTGAGTCCATGAAATTAACAAAATTAAATAGTAGGTCCTCAAAATCTTTACGAGTTACATATAAGTCCTGGTAACATTAACATACACATTAGCTACCCCATTAGTGCTCCATCACTAGCCATGTCAACATCACTCCACACTATGTCAACATAGAATGAAAATGGACATGATTTTTTGTTTAACTTACAATTCAATGCCATCTATTTCCATGACCTAGAGCCATAGAAACAGAGGAATGTGGCCATAGGAGGAAGGGCCTTCCAACTATCAGCGGCTGTAGAATTAACCCCTTCCCTAGCCTCATTGGGTTCTGGTAGTAATTTGTGGCGAGGAGGCCATTGCGATAAGGATTTAAAGCATAGATAAAAATTGCTTTGCAATGGCTATGGAGGGGTTGCCAATGGCCAACAACTAAGGTGCTTATCTCTCTACTTCACCAATGGTTGGTGAGCACTATTTAAAGTGACTGATATAGAGACATAGCCTGGCCTAAGTGTGATGCCCCTCCCAATAGTCCCACATCGGAAAATTAAAAATTGGTTGAGTGGTTTATATGTAGTAAAGCAAGAAGGACAAGGCACCAATTGGATCCCTTTTTGGGCTGTGGTGGCCCAAGTTGATATGGGCCTTATCCGTCTTGCTTTCTTGTAACGGAACGGGCCTATGGGTGCTACGGGCCCAGGGCCCGGGTCGTTACAATATGGTATTAGAGCCGCGTACTAGTCGAAAGTGGAAGAGCTAAGTGCCACATATGGCAAAGTGCTACGTTGATGGAAGCCACCTTTTGAACCTGTGGAGGCCACGAAAGGTGGAGGCCACAGAACAAAGTGCTACATTGATGGAAGCCACCTCTTGAACCTATGAGGGCCACCTCTAGAATCCTGCCTGCCTGGTGGTTGTGATCAATTGTCCCTGGCGATGAGGATGTCGCCTCTGTAAGGAGGGTAGATTGTGATGCCCCTCCCAATAGTCTCACATCGGAAAATTGGGAATTGGTTGAGTAGTTTATATGTAGTAAAGCAAGAAGGACAATGCACCAATTGGATCCCTTTTGGGCTGTGGTGACCCAAGTTGGTGTGGGCCTTGTCCGTCTTGCTTTCTTGTAACGGAACAGGCCTGTGGGTGCTACGGGCCCAGATCGTTACACTAGTTCTCAGTTGCATTCTAAGCATGTGATATCCTGGTTGGGTTGTGTGATGTAAGGTTGTCCATTGCAGCATCCATCGTCTTTCACTTGGTTGACAACCCATGGTTGCCATATTAGAATCATAGAGCCAAGACATAACCCTTGTGGCTCCGATACTAATGAAAGGAAATGCACAATAGAAATAGGTAGAAATAGGGACTTATTATATGGGTGGATCATTGGCCTCAAGATCTCAAGAGATGTTGCTAGTTGGAAGACGATCATAGATAAAAAATCTCTTCCATACATAATCTAGAACTATGTGCTAAGATTCAATTTGAATGAGGATAGAGGAGGAATAAAATCTCATTTCCATTCTCATTCCTATTCATAAATATGTGGGTGTTCTCGGAACAAAAAGGGATAGTTTTTGTTGATTCTTAAAACCAATACTGTATCTCTTTTAGGTCTAACATAAAGAGTTTAGATCCAAATTTGTTAACCCAAAATGAGTGCCTAATCAAGACACAACAACCTATACCTTGTTGGAGGAAGCATGGTTTGAGATATTATTGATCCAATAGTTATTTTAATTTTTCTTCAATCACTTTGATAAGCAAAATGGATAATTAAAGGTTTGACTTTTATTATGAAAGTCCATCCAAGTAGTTGGTAGTGGGAAGATGCATAGGATATTTTTTATGGATGAGTAACCATAAATCAGTACTTTGCTAACACATAAAAATAATATAAAAACCTTCAAAGAGTTGAGAGATGCAAGAAGATTGTGAGGATATATATATATAGACACACACACATATTGCAAATAGTTTGGGAACCCAATAGAGTCTCAAAATAACTTGAAGTCCCACCCTATCTCCTTTTAATTATTTCATATTTTCTCTTCCTTGTCCCCTTCTCTCTTTGGAATGGAAGAAACGCTACATAAAAAAATTACTTTAAAAATTCTACATGCCATAGGGTGAGCTAACCTTATTTGAGTTAACTCATGTTCTCTCTTTGTGCTGGACTTCGCATTCAAGATTTTAGGAAGTTGTTAGTACTCACTTGATTCTTCCCATCAATAAATAAAGAATTTCTATTGTCAATAAAGACTTTCAATAGCAAGATATAGCTATTGATTATCCTTCTAAGTAATTTTTAGCTTAGTTATACATTTGCTCCTATCTTAATTTTTCGATGCTACTTTGAATTTTATGTAGAACAAGGGACTTCTACTACTTATTGACGTCAACTAGCATGAGAATGTTTGGTTATGCCACTCATCTCTCTCTCTCTCCCTCACAAACCCTTTTTATTAATATAAAGACCTAGTTTTTGATGTTATATCTAGAAGAGTATGGTGCTAGTTTTTTTTTTTTTTGTCATGCTATAATATTAGCAATTTAGTTAATTTTGCTTTGAACCATCCAATATTTTTGCTCAAATTTCCTAGTAAGTTGATCTTAAGCTTTTTTTTTTAATGATAATACCCGAATCCAATTCACATTGGCTAAAAATAAAGCTTCATCAAAATAATATACTTAAAATTTTTACGTAAGTCCACCTCTATAATGTCCAACATCAAGTTATCTTTGCAATGCATCATAGATCACCTAAAACATAGGTTGAATGAGGAAATTATGAGTTCAATGAACTTATATCAATGCTAATAAACTTTCAAAAAATTACACAAATATTATTTTGCATTTAAGGATGATTTCTTAAATTTATATCTAAATTTTTATTTTTTTCTTTTAAAAACTCATGTTAGATGAGTTAAAAATTTAATAGAAAATAGAAATCTATATATATATATATATATATATATATATATATATATATATATATATATATATATATATATATTCTTTAGGAAATAATAATTATAATAGAAGTAAGAGATCTATTAGTTTTAAAAAATTAGTATCCTAAGAAAAATGGCAAATCTATAAGCATCTTTAAAACTTTCTATAAATAGGCTGAAGAATATATTAATAAAGTTTTTTTTAAGTATTTTCTTCAATTCTTAGCTTAAAGAGATTTCTTGGTTATCATTGTGCTAGCTTGTTTAATCATGCCACATTCTTATCCCATTGGATGTGTGGAGAGAAGCTCCAATGTTAGTTGTTATGAATAAAAGAAGTTTTAGTACTAAAAAAATTTTAATATCATCTATTGCAAGGATAGAAATTTTATTCATGATAATCAAGGATTATAAGAATTCACAAGACATTTTAAAAATTCTTAAATTTTAAAATGCAATATTTTAAAATACAACATTTAAAATTTCATAAATTTTTTGTTTGGATGGTTGCTCTTACAAATAAAATTTTATTTAAAAATTATAAAGTTTTCTATAAATATTATTTGTAATATTTATATAAATTCATGCAAATTTACATAAATATTTAATATTTTCACATAAATACTATATATTTATGCAATAAATATTTAATATTTATTTCAATAATACTCATCAATATTTATTATTTTAATATTAATACTTTATTGTTGATATTAAAATATTTATTATGAATATTATTGTACATTTTAATAATATTTATGGAATACTAATATATAATTAATATATTTATTAAATATTTTTAACTATTTTTATTAAAAATTATTTAATAATAGTCTTTTTTTATATATAATATTCGAAATGTTTCTAATTAAATTTATTTTAAAATAAGTATATTTATAAAATATTCAAATAATCATAAATATTTATATTTATTATTATTATATAATATAAATTGTTGTTCAATTGCATAATTATAAAATTAAATATTAATGTATTGCTTAATTTAATAATTTATTATTGATAATATTTTTATTTTTAATAAATTTTATTTTATTTATGTAATAATTATTTATTAATAATAAATGATATATGTAATATTAATAATAAGTATTAATACTTTAAATAAGATAAATATTTATATATATTTTTAATAAATATTAAATCAAATATTTTACTACTTTTAAGTGGATTTTGAGAAGGGATTTGTAATTGATAGCTATAGAGATGGAATTTGTGAATGATCGCTTTAAGAATTTATTAAATTTTAAAATCTCATCTAAAAGTAGTCAGATAAAAAAATTTGATTTTAAAATTCTAAAGTCTCTTGTTCAAATAAAATTCATCTTACAAATTCTCTATCCAAACATAACCTCATAAAATTTTGGAACCAGTAATGTCTAATGACAACATCTCTTCGGTTCTGAACTCACCCAAGCCAAAAGCATATAAGCTTATGTTAGAAAAATAAATCAGCAGGTTGTCGCTTGTCGAGACCTTTCATGAGTTTTATTCGCTGCTCATTACCTGCGATATGCTCAAAAATTGAAGGTCGGTGTTTAAGGCGCTGAAAAAGAGAACATTTAAACGGGACAAGCAGAACATTTAAAAGGCTTCCAATTGAAAAACAAATTCTAACAACATGCCAAAAATTTGAAAGAGAAGAAGAAGGAAAATGATGGATTATAAAGTTTTTATCCACATCATGCAGCAGTACTTCTTAAGAATATGAGGAGGAGAAGCAAAGTAATCATGAACCAGTATTTACTGCTGAATAAAAAGCGAGCCGATATACAAAAGGGTAAAGTGATGTTCGCTACGGGGAAGAAGAGTGACGACTACTACATGGTCATAAAACTAGTCACCGAATTATTATTACACGAGGGATGTGAGCGATGGCGTGCCAGTCAGAGCCATTCCTTGTTGGTAGGGCTTCTTCAACACTGTATGCATACAACCCGAGATGATCAATTGCTCCAGCAAGGCAGGAAGTCCCTCCTTTCTTGGCAGTGACCGAAGGTTATTGCAGGCCCATATGCGCAATTCTTTAAGACAGGAGAGGCTCTTTAGCTCAGGCAGCTCCCACAGATTCCTCCAAATGCAGATATATAGGCATTGAAGGGTAGTGAGCTGTTCAAATATCAACGCGTACTCCAGCCGTCGCCGTTGATCTCCAAAAGCTGGAGAGAGGCGAATCCTTCTCTTGTAAGCAGCACTTCGAGAAGCAAAGGGTCGTCAACGTAGACGTAGAGAGAGCCAAGCGATGACAATCTCTCCTCTTCCATTTCTCATCAACCAGACTAGTCCGCATGTTCAATGCTGAAGTGAGCTTTGGGCAACCAAAAACTCGCAAGGTTTTAATGGAAACTGTTGTTACTTATAACCGGAAAAGAAAGAATTCAAGGATTGCAGTACTTTTATTGACAGCAACATATTAAAAAAAAAAAAAAAAGAACACGAACTTAATTTACTTCAGGAAACATTACAATTTAAACTTGAAGAAAGATAACTAATCACTAACAACATGGTCCTACAAATAAGCCACAATCAATAACACTAAAAGAAAACAGCCTAACTGCTTCCTAAAGACTAGGACAACAAATAAATAAAACATATGAATCTGCACGTGGACATGTTTCAGTCCTGAAGCATTTCCTAACAGAAACAAGGGCTTGCAATCCCCCAACTGATGTGAGCTCTTCCAGATTTCCAATTTCCAGGTCCTGGAGTGCCGTAAGTTGGCGCAGCACCTCAGCCGTGGGAAGGTAAGTTATCTATATGCATATCTGCAACACCACACTTGGAAATATCAATATGTTTCAGTGATGAAGGAAGGAGGAACCTGCCTTCTCCGACCTTCTCCCTATCCATATCAGGCGTCAAGGACATGAGCTTGGGGCAGCCTGTAATTTTAGACTCGTGGCGAGATGAGCTCCAAGGCCTCCCACTGGTAGAGACTCCAACTCTTCACAATTGCAGATGATCAGGTGGCAAAGATTCCTCAGGTGGTGCTGCTGCTGCAGCAACCCTCTGCCTAGAGATTTCAGCATGGGACAAGCCTGAATGATCAACCACCAGAGGGATGACGGTGGTGGTGGCGGTGATGATGATGATGAGGAGGAGGAGGAGGAGGAGGGTGGACATGGTGAGGACACCTCAAAGCCAGTGTTATCATATCCCCCACTCAATCCTGGTAGAGCAATCAGTCCCGCTCTTTTTATATCCAATGCTTCTAGATTAAGAGGGAGGGCGGGCATGGCCATCAGCTTGGGGCAATCTTCGATCTTAAGCCTACGGAGACGCGGAAACAGGGGAACATCCTCGACTCCTGACCACTCTCTCCAGTTTGGCATGCCGACAAACTCTAATATCTCCAACGATGGAAATCCCCCAACTTCACCAGTGCCATAGGATAAAATCCACGACCCACATTTTCCACTGCAAGCATCTTCGTTATTTTAAGATCCTTGAGGTAGGGCAGCTGTCCAAGAGGCGGTAGATCTGTCCGCCCGCTGTGATCGGCCATCTCGAGACTGACTAAATTCGAGAGGCAATGGTTTCCCAGCAACCAAGACGGATACCGGACGCTCCTGCAGCCAACAACGGCCAGCTCTTTGAGATGCGGATGTGGTTCGAGGCCTTCGAGTACTTCCTCCTCCACTTCAGGCCCGACATTCCCTTGGGAAGGATCCCAACGTAACTCCAACTTTTCAAGGTTTCTCTTGTCGCGTAGGTTGGCTTCAGTGGCATCTTTCTTCGACTCCACATTCTCAAGGTTCTCGATGCAAATTGATTTCAACTCCCTTAGGTTTTTCAGCTGTCCTATCTCGAATCCATTCACCTTGCTTACAAGAATAATAACTTCAGTCTCTGAAGAGAAGTTAGCTTCCCAATTCCAGCTATCTTGGAAAGAAAGCTTCCAGTTAATGCCGCAAGTTTATCAAGTTATTCATCTTTGCAGGCAGACTAACAAGTTCGAGCCCCCTCATACCCAAATATTGCAGATGGTAAAGCCTACAAATCTGATCAGGCAAAGCACTCAGATCGGTGCCGGAGATATTCAGGTGGCGCAGATGTATCAAACGATCGATAGAGTCCGGCAACCTCTCCAAGAAGCATTCTGCAAAACTGAGAACACGGATGCTTCTCAACTCTTTGAACACATTTTGGAGGAGAACATGATCGATTTCAGAGTCGTAGTCCGTAAAGAAAAACAGGGTACGAAGGTTCTTCAGTACTGATGGCTCTAGATCAGTAAGCGTAGCCAGATAGTTAGTTGTGAGAGACAAATGACGAATGGTCCACGGGATATCGATGGTCCTTGCCATGCCACCTTCAATTCTAAAACAGTCATAGCTTGAAACGGACTCCGCCAGATCATGCAGCAAGTCATGCATAACATAGATTCCATCATCAAAAGCAAACGGTTGAAAGAACGACCTCGACACCAAGTCATTGAAGTAGTCCATTCCTCTATCCTCCATTGTCTTCTTCCCATTGTTCTTAGACCCAATGAAACCATTCGCCATCCATAAGGGGATCAACTCACAGGGCTCAAATTCCCAATCCTTGGGGAATATGCTACAGTATGCAAAGCACTGTTGCAGGTGCGTGGGCAGGTAATCGTAGCTCAACTTGAGAACCGGCATGATTTTGTCCGCTTCCTGCGGTAACTCCCATATGCGACTCTCTAGAATGCTTTCCCAGTGATCGTCATCCAGTTTATCTTTCAACAGCCCACCCACCGTCTCGGCTGCCAGCGGCGAACCCTTCAGCTTCTTGGCTATTTCTTTCCCTATGGCTGCCAATTTTGGATGCTTGCCAGGATCCTCGCAGCCAAATGCACGCTCCTCGAAGAAGGGCAAGAACTCCTCCTCTTGTAAGCCCTCCAGACGGATCGGTTCCATCGTCCCCGTCAACCTTGCAACCTTCTCCGATCGACTTGTTACCAAGATTTTGCTCCCTTCTTTGGCGAACTTCAGAGGACTGCAGAGCGTATCCCATCCTTCTCCTCCTCCTCATTCCAGACATCGTCGAGGACGAGCAGAAACCTCTCCGATGTCAACTTGTGCTGCAGATTCACTTGCAGCCTATCGAAATTTTCGACACCTTTGTCGAGACCTGCTTGCTCTGATATCTCCCTTGTAAGCGCGAGCAGGTTGAACCTATTCGAGACGCAGACCCACATCCTGGGAAAGAATAATCCTTCACCGTGTCATCGTTATAGACGAGTTGTGCGAGAGTAGTCTTGCCAACCCCTCCTATACCGAGAACGGGAAGGACGGAAACATTTCCATCACCACCAGGCGTGGACTGCAGTAGCAACCGTATGATCTGCTCCCTCTCTTGCTCCCGCCCAAACACTCTGTGTCGGGTCGCTGGCAACGAGCTGGTGATCCGTCTGCTGTTAAGTCGGGCTGCTTCAAGCCTCCATCCAGGTCCACCATTCGATGGAATTTCTCAGCATCGGAGGCGATCACATTCAGCCTTTCCACGACGCTAGTCAACTCTCTGGCGTCGTCGTCGCCAAGGTAAACAAGCTGGTGACAGCCCTCCGGAGACGCTTGGCAGTGTTGCGACAAGTGACTGCGAAAGAGCTCGTCTCGTTGTCGGCGATCAACTTCTGCTCGAGGAGTCGGTATTCGAAGCCGTCCAGTACGTCGTCGGCCTCGTACGCGGCGTCCTTGAGCTTCCTCAGCCATTCCACTAACCACGGGTTCTCGATGTGCCTCCTCTCGGCGGCGTCGACGGCGATCCTGATCATTGGAATAGAGGCCTAGTCTTCTCAGCTTATCGTTGACGCCGGACTGCGTATCGTACTCTCCACCCAGATAGGAGCTGACTCTGTTAAGCAGCTCACCCACGATAGCCTGAACAAACCATCGGCCATGGCTTGATAGTTTGAGCGGATCTCTTCCTCCTGCTATGATCTCGAACATCAGAAATGGATATTTTTTCTCCAATTAATCAAATAACTATAAAAATCACAATAATCAAGCATTAGAAATCTAGTTATAAAACCCAACAATTAATGAGAAAAATAATTAAACAACCAGCATGAGCTAATCCGAGCAAATATTTCACTATTTTAAAAATAATCGGTCTCGCTAATAAATCCTTAGATCACTACATATTAATCTTATCATCTACCGGGTAGATTTCAATAAACAAAAATCCTATGAGGCGAATATGTTAGATTTAATAATTAAAGGAGCGATTCAAACCAATGAAATTTTGAAAACCATGCAGCAGAATTACGATACCAAATTTGAACTGAATGCAAACTAAAATCACGATCCGATCTAACCTTCTCGAAGTAAAATTGATTTGCTCTGCCT
>UESW01002889.1:39720-68353 GCA_900491605.1 Calamus simplicifolius
GAAGGTAGCCTAGTTTCCAATCTATCTACTGCAGTGCCCTACCAGCCAACAACAACAGTATTTAGAAACAAGAGAGATTTTGAATACATGGACTGAGGGTTGGAAACAGGAATAGAGAAGAATTATGCGGCTGGTTTCCGGCCTCCCTACCTCGCCGGCGATGAAGATCCCAACTCCGGCGAAATCCCGCAATGAAGGGAGTTCAGATCCAAGTCCCCCACAGCAGTTCACTAGTCCAAGCAAGAAAACAAACGAAAGAAGGAAAAGAAGGAGAAGAGCAAGAAGAAGAGCTTGTTACTGGGAAGAGCTAGGGTTGAGACGGAAATGAACAGAATGGGAGGCGCTAGGGTTGAGGGGGCTTGGGAGAGGGTGAGCGACGGAAATAAGGCGTCGCTGGCTCACTGCGTCAGAGTCTCGGAGACTCAAGAATCAGAGTCAACTTGGGCCTAGGCTGGAAGCCTGGAACTCGGACGTGTTGCAGCTTGCGAGCCTACGGGCTGCGGGCCTGCAGCCTTACACCTCGGGTTCAAATTAAACTTGGATCCTTCATATTTGAGTTGAACAAACATGAATTTAAGTATTGCTGTAAATTGGATTCAATGGATCAAATTCGGATTGAATCCAGCCCACGTTGCACCCTTAGTATTTATTGCTTCTTATCATTTTTTTTTTTTTTTAAAGTAAGACTTTCAACAATATCCTATCAACTTTTCAAGCCTTCTTTTTTTATTACTGATAGAAAAAGTCTTGCTCCATCTCCCTCCCAGCAAGTGCGCACTACCTGCATAAATTGATCACTTTCTAAGCCTCCATTTATTATTACGGTTAAGAAAAGCCTTCCAGTAAGTACGCACCAACTGCATTACTTTTCGGGCCTCCATTTACTATGGTTAAGAGAAGTGTCTCGCTCCACCGCCTTCTTAGCAATTGCACATCAACTGCATAATTTAATTTCTGATGTACCCTTCTCAGCAACTGCACATCAACTACATAAATTAATTACTCATGTACATCAGCGTGTGTGTGATGATTTAATGAGCCTCATCGCTCATGATACATATGAACGATTAATCAATAAGTGTCCGCATTATTAATACATGCTTGCTGCATCTAAAACCGATGCAGCAAATCTTTTCCATTACTGTTATAATTCATTTTTTTCTAAAAGCCCAATTTACAAGCTCACAAAAGGATCATGATAAAAGAAAAATTAATTACAGAGTGTGGAGATTCGTCGGCCATACGGTAAATTCGAGTTGAGATCCAAAGGTAACAAAATGCTTTGTTCGAACGGGCATCTGACGAAAAGATGGGGAATGGACTATACTCCAGCATGACAAAGAAGGCAGTCAACATTCACTATCCAACCTTTCCTCTAAAGAACATCACTCGTATGCAATCCATTTTTTAAGGAAGTACAATCAAGCAATTATATAACAATGGCATAAAATGGTACACTTTATACTATTTCAAACTCAGAATCTAGAAACTGAAAGAGGCCAACAGAGAAAAAAGTGCCTATATAACAACATGACATACAACCAAAATAATAAATACACACTATACTTCAGATCTGAAACTCAAATTCTAAAAGAAAATTTGAGATGCCAAGACAAAGTAAATCAACATACCTTATAATACGCTTATCATTGAATGGATGAATCAGTACAGCACCTGTTTCTTGCTGGACCTTTCTAGCAGTGCTCTCTCTTGACTGAATTGTGGCTTCACTCCAAATAACCTGGCCACCATAGCGCCTGACATTTTCAACCTTACATTTGGTGGCATTTTCTGGTATAACAATATAAGCATGGATTCCACGTAGTTTTGCAGCTAAAGACACTGCTGCAGCATGATTACCACTAAATGGGAAACACATTATCAAAATTTTGCAACCAATTGATAATTAATATAATAAAGAAGCATGAGACAGAAACAAGGGTGACTGGGGGATTGTGTCCTTGTGCAAAACATATTACAGAAGTAGAGAAAACCTGCTGTGAGTTACTACTCATTTGGCCGCTTGATCATCTTCAAGTGAGAATATAGCATTTGAAGCACCTCTAATTTTAAAAGCACCTCTGAAAGCAATGTGCTAAAGCTATTAATACAATCACCACTTACAAAGGAAAAAATTAAAAATTAAATCACTACAAAGCAATATTTTCAAATTTTATCTTTAGAAAAGCCTCTTACCCCTTCTGAAAACATTCACACTTAAAAAACAATTGTCTCCCAGATAAAGAATCAAGAGATATTGACGAGAGAACTGGAGTTTTGTGAATGTATGGGCCAATACAGAGTTGTGCTTCTTTGATAGAGGAAATATCAGCAGCATAACCTTGAGATTGAGAATAGTCCTTGTTGACCCATTTATTGATTTTGATGATTAACAAAAGCCATGAATATATTCCCTATGATACTAATGAAATTGACAAGTGTTTTAGGAATTTAGAAAGGTTAAATATTCAAAATTCGTAACAAATGGGCTTGAATCAATTTTTAGTGGTATGTGTTAAAGTTCAGAGTTTAGAGCCGACTCCAGAAGCATTAGAGCCGACTTTGGAGCATATCAGAACTATTTGGCACATTCAGCACGGTTTAGAGTCGACACTCAGAAAATTAGAGCCGACTCTAACCTGAGTTACAGTGAACTGTCTTTCTGCTTTAGATTTTAGAGTCGATACCAGCAGAATTAGAGCCGACTCTAACCTAAGAACAGATGCTGCATTTTTTGGAATATCGTTAGTGTCGACCCCAAAGAAATTAGAGCCGACTCCAGCTCGCGATGTGTCGACCTCACAGAATTTCAGAGCCGACTCCACGACGAACATTTTCTTTCTATTTGGAAAACCCAACTTAGAGCCGACACCTGGAAAGATTAGAGCCGACTCCGACCTGTCAGAGGCAATTTTTAGATTTGTCAGAAAAAGCTCCAACGGTCATATTTCTTTACCTACTCTTCAACGGCTCTTTGCCTTTGCATGTTGAACTAATCCATAAGTACTCTCAACGGCTACTTTGCATCAAACACATGGATTAAGAGAGATTATAAAAAGGGCATTCCGATCGTTCAAAAATAAGAGAAAAAAAGATTAGTGCTGGTGAACCTGTGAAAACTAGCTGGGTTCGTTGTGATCCCGTTATAAAACAACAAGTTTGAATTGTGATCTTGCAAAATAACTCTGCTATAATCAGGGTAATTATAGTGTGTACCCGAGAGTTGCTTAGGAGTGAATATAGGTGTAGCTAACACCTAACCACTATAAACCCTTTGTGTTTGTCGTGCTTATCTCTTCTCTCTTTTTCTCTTTTTATATTGTGCTCAGCATTCATAGCATCACACCCTCTACACTTTACTTGTGCACATTCATCTTGGGAAATTAATTTTAATTATAAATTTTTAAAGAACCAATTCACCCGTTCTCTTGGGTTGCCATCTGGGCCAACAATTGGTATTAGAGCTAGAGTTCATCTCTGCTTGATCTAACAATCAAAAGCTAAAGATCCAAATAGCAGCTCAAGTTGGTTCTTCTTTTTCTAAGGGATAATCCACAAACCGATCACCTTTGTTTAGTGGCACAAACTATTCATATTGGAAAGCTAGAATGATGATTTTCATTCAAGCTTTAGACTATGAGTTATAGAGTGTCATTATCAATGGTCCTAGCACTCCCACACAATTAGTAGACTGATCCATTATTCCTAAGCCCGAAAGGGATTGGAATGAAAATAATAGAAAAATTGCTCAGCTCAATGCCAAGGCCATGAATGTTCTATACTGTTCTTTGGATGCAAATGAATTCAATAGAATATCCACTTGCATCTCAGCCAAGGAAATATGGGATAGGTTGGAAGTTACTCATGAGGGTACCAACCAAGTTAAGGAATCCAAGATTAACATTTTGGTGCATAAATATGAACTTTTTAGCATGGATCAAAATGAATCTATTACATGCATGTATACTAGATTTACTGATATAGTAAATGGATTAAAAGTCTTGGTAAGACCTATACTAACTCTGAATTGGTGCGAAAAATTCTTAGGTCTCTTCCAAGAGCATGGAAAGCTAAAGTGAGAGCTATCCAAGAAGCCAAAGATCTGAACAATCTACCTTTGGAGGAGCTACTTGGATCTCTTATGACCCATGAGCTTACAATGAAGCAACATCAAGAAGATGATGTGAAGAAGAAGAGGATTGTTGCACTCAAAGTTGCAGAAAATAAAAAGAGCAGCAGCGAAGAAGATGATGAGACTGCTCTCCTTACAAAGAAATTTAGAAAGTTTATGCAAAGGAGACCCTTCCACAAGAGAAAAACTGGTATTAAAATGGAAGGTGAAAAAGAAAATGATAAGGATAAAGAGAAAGATCCCTTGATCTGTTATGAATACAAGAAACTGGGACATTTCATATCCGAATGTCCTCAACTTAAAAAGGGATACAAAAGAAGAAGAAGACGTATGTTGCAACTTGGAGCGACAGCGAGGAATCTTCATCCGAAGATGATCAACAAGAGGTTGCCAACATATATTTCATGGCAAATAATAAAAATGAGGTAATTCTGAAACCCCCAATGATGATTTTACTTTTGATGAACTATATGATGCTTTCAATGAATTGTTTAGTGATTTCAAGATTTTAAGAACCAAAAATAAAACCTTGAAAATTGAAAACTTAGATCTTCTTAAAAAGAAAAATGAACTTGTTCTTGAAATTAAAAATATAAATCTGAAAAGGAAGTTATACTAAAAGAAAAAGAATCAATTTCTACTGAAAATCTTAATTTAAAGAAAGAGATTGAAAAATATAAAAACATTGTTGATAAATTTACAAATAGCTCAGAAAAGCTTAATCTACTTTTAAACAATCAAAGAGCTATTTTTGATAAAGCTGGTTTAGGGTATAGACCACACATGAAACAAAAATTTATTAACAATTTATTTATAAAGAAACCAATCAAAGATGATATTTTCTGTTACCATTATGGTATAAAAGGATATAAATCTTATGAATATAATTACAAAATGTCTCATAAGAACATAAGTCATAAAGGTAAGAAAATTTAAGTTCCAAAAGGAACTATGTTTATTGCTACTAACCATGAAGCACCCAAGAAGGCTTGGGTACCTAAACAAAAGATATGATTGCTTTGCAGGAGTGTCTTGCGGCCAAAGGATCAAAAAGAAAATGATATCTTGATAGCCACTGCTCAAGATACATGATGGGTGACAAAGAGTAATTCATTACCCTAGGAGTTGTAACATTTGGAGATAACGGTAAAGGCTACATCATGAGCTTTAATAAAATTCAGATCACTCCATCCACTTTTATTGAAAATGTCTTATATGTAGATGGATTAAAGCATAACTTGATTAGCATTAGCCAACTTTGTAATAAAGGTTTCAAAGTTTCCTTTGAAGCTTCTATCTGCACTGTATCGAATCCCATTGACAATAGCATTATATTTGTTGGAAATAAAAATGGTAATGTATACTTAATTGATTTGAACAATTTGTCTACTAGTATTAATTTTAAAATTGCTTAGAATGGATTTAGTTAATGGTCTTCCAAAATTAGATTTTGAAAACAATAGAATTTGTGATGCATGTCAATTTGGAAAACAAACAGGGAATTCTTTCAAATCTAAAAATATTGTTTCCACCTTTATGCCATTCGAGCTACTACACATGGACCTTTTTGGACCTACTAAAACCACTAGTCTAGGAGAAAAGAAATATGGTCTTGTGATAGTAGATGATTACTCTAGATTCACTTGGGTATTATTTTTAGCTCACAAAGATGAGATTTCTCGATATTTCTGAAATTCTTCAAGAAAGTCACAAATGAGAAAAACATCACCATAGTGTCTCTTAGAAGTGATCATGGAATTGAATTTAAAAATTATTTATTTAAAATTTTTGCATTAAAAATGACATTCATCATAACTTCTCAGCACCTAGAACACCTCAATAGAATGGAGTTGCAGAAAGAAAAATAGAACTCTAGAAGACATGGCTCGTACCATGCTATGTGAAAAATAACTCCCAAAATATTTCTGGGCGAAAGCTATAAACACAGCATGTTACATCCTAAATAGAGCCTTAATTAGACCAATCCTTTAAAAAACTCCCTATGAATTATAGCATAATAGAAAACCCAACATTGGTTATTTTTATGCATTTGGTTATCGATGTTTTATTCATAATAACGGTAAAGATAATCTTAGAAAGTTTGACGCAAAATCAGATAAAGGTATATTCTTAGGATATTCCACTTCTAGCAAAGCTTATAGAGTATTTAATAAGAAGTATCTGATTGTAGAAGAGTCAATTTATGTAGTGTTTGATGAATCTTTAACATCAAGTTCTGAAAAGATAGACGATGAGGAAGATACTAATTTGCTTGAAAGAGATCTTGAAAAATTAAATATCGATGTATCTTCAGATCATGAACCTGAAACTAAGGATGATGACTCACCTAAGGATGATGGTATTGATACTACTCGTAATGATGTAGATCTACCTAGAGATTGGAGATATGCTTATGGTCATTCAAAGGACTTAATCATAGGCAATCCATCTCAAGGTGTAAGAACTAGATCATTATGAGAAATATCAGTAATCATCTTGCATTTGTATCTCATATAGAACCCAAGACAATTGAGGAAACCGAAAAGATAGTAATTGAATGTTAGCTATGCAAGAGGAATTAAATCAATTTATTAGGAATAAAGTATGAACCCTAGTTGATAAACCCAAAGATTATCCAGTTATAGGATCCAAATGGATATTTAGAAATAAATTAGATGAAAATGGCATTGTTATTAGAAATAAAGCTAGATTAGTTTCAAAAGGATATAATCAGGATGAAGGAATTGATTTTGATGAAACCTTTGCATCTATTGCTAGATTAGAGGCTATTAGGTTGTTACTTGCATTTGCATGTTACATGAACATTAATTTATTTTAAATGGATGTAAAAAGTGTATTCTTAAATGGTTTTATAAATAAGAAAGTTTTTGTTGAACAACCACCTAGTTTTGAAGATCATAAATTTCCAAATCATATTTTTAAACTACACAAAAGCACTTTATGATTTAAAATAAGCACCTAGAGCTTGGTATGATAGATTAAGTAAATTTCTAATTGAAAATGATTTTTTCTAGAGAAATATTGATAAAACCCTGTTTTTGAAAAAGAAAAAAAAGACTTATTGGTAGTACAAATCTATGCAGATGATATAGTATTTGGTGCTACTAACAATCTTCTCTGTCAAGATTTTGCAAAGTTAATGCAGGAGAAATTTGAAATGAGCATGATGGAAGAACTTAACTTCTTCCTTAGACTTCAAATCAAACAAGAAAGAGAATAGATTTTATCAACCAAACAAAGTACACTAAAAAAATTCTCAAGAAGTCTGATATGGAATCAATTAAACCTCTTGGCACACCTATGAGTCCTTCATGCAAACTCGATAAAGATGAAGATGGTAAGAAAGTAGATCAAAAATATTATAGAGGTATGATTGGTTCTCTACTTTATTTAACAGCTAGTAGACCTGATATTATGTTTGTTGTATGCTTATGTGCTAGATATCAGTCTGAACCTAAAGAATCTCACTTAATTACTGTAAAATAAATTCTCAGATATTTAAATGGAACTAAAAATGTGGGATTATGGTACTCTAGAGATTCAACATTAAATTTGATTGTATATTCTGATTCATATTTCGCTGGTTGTAAATTGGATAGAAAAAGCACAAGTGGTGCATACCAATTCCTAGGTAGTTACTTAATCTCTTGGTTTAACAAAAAGCAAAATTCGGTTGCATTATCAACTGCTGAAGCTGAATATGTTGCAGCTAGAAGTTGCTGTGCTCAAATTCTTTGGATTAAGCAACAACTTGAGGATTATGGTATAACACTTGGTAAAACTCCAATTAGATGTGACAACACTAGTGCAATAAATTTGACAAAAAATTCTATTCAACATTCAAGAACTAAACACATAGAGATAAGACATCATTTCATTAGAGAACATATAGCTAATAATGATGTTTGTCTTGATTATGTATGTACTGATGAATAATTAGCTGACATATTTACAAAATCCTTAAGTGAAGAGAGATTTTGTTATCTTAGAGGAGAATTAGGAGTTGTGATCCATCAGAATGATTTTGAATCTCCTAGGAATGACTATCTAGAATTCAATCATTTTCTTGAAGATCCTCTTATGATTCTAAGGAAAATTTATCTAGATATTTGAACCTCTTGATTTACCACATTCTAAGGAAGATTTATCCAAAGTTTGATGATCATTTTGACAAGTTTCAGATTCTTTGAAATTCTCATTTTTTACTGAAACTGTCTTGGAGCCGACACCATTTTTATTGGAGTCGATTCTAATTTTTTGTGCTCTCTGTCTGAGTTTTTAGAGCCGACACCTGCTACTGCAGAGCCGACTCTATTTCGGGCGCTGACTGTGTTAGCGATTTAGAGCCGACACCTCACTTTATGGGAGCTGACTCTAAGTGATCCCATTTCGATTTATCTAGGGTAGAGTTGATACTTTTTCATTTCTATCCGACTCCAATCCACTTCAAATCCCTCTCCACTTGTCCCAAACCCCTAAATCCTTCGAATCCATCATCTCTTGACATCTAATGGCACCTAAGCATTGTGCATCCGCCATTGGAGTGACTGTTACCACCGGAAGGAGGACCGCTCGGCGTCCGGCGAGACAACCTTCTCCGAGCTTGTCTTCCACCTCTTCTTTCTCAACTCCAAGCTTGATTCCCACTCCACCTTCACCCCAGATCGACCTCCTAGCTAGGAAAGCCATCACCACTGGAAGGAAGGTCGACTTCAATTTCTTTGACTCGGAAGGATTTTCTCTAGGGAAGCAACTAAGGGATATGGTTGGAAAAGGTATGCTCACTAGATGTCCCTACCTACACTGGTTTAGTCAAGAATTCTATCACAATCTTATTAGTAGAGGAGATGGTGGGATTGTTAGCTCTATTAGGGGAACTCGGATTCACCTAACCTCTAGGAAATTTGTTGGAGATTCCTGTAATTGGTATGATTGCTACTTCACACAGTGAAAGAGGAGAAGCTCTATCAAGGATATTAGGAAAAGATATGACAGATTTTGAGGAAATAAGTGCAAATCAATTACCTTTGGAATTAAGACTGTTACATAATATTTGCAGTAGGCTTTTATTTCCTAAAACTGAGAGATTTAAATATGTTTCTGAAAGGGACATAGTAGTTATGGATTGTGTAGTTACGGGACAGCTTATAAATTTAGCTGCAATGATGATTGGATATATGGCTGAGGCCAATAGCAAGAAGAGATCCACTTTGCCTTATGGAATGATTTGACTTTAGCTTTTCAAAGTCAAGGTGTAAACATTTTGGAAAATGAGCCAATGAAGAAATTGAGACATACATATTACTATAGCATTGCTACACTTCATCGTATGAGATTCAAAAAAGTGAATGGTCAATGGCAAAGGAAAGGACATGGAGAAGAAAGGATGGCTGAAGCTGATACTGTAGTCCGTGGTCCTTTAGAGGCTGGACCATCTGTGAGGCACTCATCACCTGGACCAAGCAGTTTGACACCTCCAACAGCACCAGCAGCTACAACAACCTTTGTCCAAACTCTTCTGAATTTTCTGAGAGGCAGATTGAGCAGCTCAAAGCTCTGTTAGCAGACCATGAAGCCAAAATTAAGGATGATGTAAGAAATCAACTTTTGGGAATGAGGCAACTATGTTATTCTTTGAAGAAAAAGTCAATGAGATTGAGTTATCATTTAGTACATCTTCAGATACCTTGAAGATTGATCTAAAGTTAATATTTGACAAAATCAAGGACATTGGAGGTGACTCTGATACTTATTCCATATGTAATGCAGAACTTCAAGAGAAAGTCACGGCAGCTGCTTCTTTAGTTGAGAAAATGCTTAATGACTTTATGAAAATTCAAGAAAAAGGAATGGGACATATTTTGGCAGAACTTAAGAAGATTCTGAGATGATCCTTTCTCCAAGCCAAGCCAAGTCAATTCTACTTCAATCCAATCAACTTCAATCTATCTCAAGCTATCTTTAGATTTCAAGTTTAGCATATGAAAACTAGTTTGTATCTAGGATAAATGATATTATTTTATCGTGATTAGAATCAATATATCTTGTTGTAACTATCTTGTTTTAACATGTTATGTACTTGATACTTTGTACTCAATGGATTTTATATGAAATCAATCTTGACACTTGCATTTCAAATTCTGAATTATTCAATTCCTGTATTGATTGATTTGATTTAAGCAATATCTACCCTACAACTTCTTAACCTTTTTGTTGATAACAAAAAAAGGAAGAAAAAGTGTATATGCATATGAACTTAAAATGGATATGTTGTATGCACATACATAGAGGGAGCTACCTCACTCAGAGGGAGCTTGATTATGTTGCTAAAATCCCATTTGAAGATTCTATTTGAATGATACATAAGAAAATTATTTGAATTACTTTTGGTTAAAGTTATTAAAATTCAAGCATAACTATGAATTTACTTATTTTGATAATTTACATTAATTAATTATGCATATACTCAATGTTTTTGTCATCATCAAAAAGAGAAAGATTGTTGACCCATTTATTAATTTTGATGATTAACAAAAGTCATTAGTATATTCCCTATGATACTAATGAAATTGATAAGTATTTCAGGAATTTAGAAAGGTTAAATATTCAAAATTCGTATAAAAATGGGCTTGAATCAATTTTTAGTGGTATGTGTCAAAGTTCAGAGTTTAGAGCCGACTCCAGAAGCATTAGAGCCGACTCCGGAGCGTATCGGAACTGTTTGGCACATTCGGCACGGTTTAGAGTTGACACCCAGAAAATTAGAGCTAACTCTAACCTGAGTTACAATGAACTATCTTTCTGCTTCAGATTTTAGAGTCGACACCACCAGAATTAGAGCCGACTCTAACCTGAGAACAGAGACTGCATTTTTTGGGATACTGTTAGTGTCGACCTTAAGAAAATTAGAGCCGACTCCAGCTCGCGATGTGTCGACCCCCAAAGAATTCCAGAGCTGACTCCACGACGAACATTTTCTTTCTATTTTGGGAAACCCGACTTAGAGCTGACACCTGGAAAGATTAGAGCCGACTCCAACCTGTCAGAGGCGATTTTTAGATTTGTTAGAAAAAGCTCTAACGGTCATATTTCTTTACCTACTCTTCAACGGCTCTTTGCCTTTGCATGTTGAACTAATCCATAAGTACTATCAATGGCTACTTTACATCAAAAATATGGATTAAGAGAGATTATAAAAAGGGGAATTCCGATCGTTCAAAACAAGAGAAGAAAAAAGGAGGAAATAGAGAAATTTCAAAGAGGGAAAGTCTGTTTCAAAGCCTAACTGTTCAAAAGAGATAGAAGAGAAATCCAAAAGCTTTCAAAGATCAAATCCGAAGGATTTCCATCAATTAAAAGAAGAAAAGTAAGAGCCCTAGTTCTTCATCCTTCTCTTCACCAACTTTTCTTCAAGAGCCTAAGTTCAAGATTTGAAAGATCATTCAAAATAGAAGAGGAAAAGAAGAAAAGCTCAACATCAAATAGCTTTAAATCAGGCTTTTCTATTCTCATTTTTATTTATATTGATTATCTGCTCATTTGAGGAGCTTTTAAATTGCTGTAAACATTTACTTGATTTGTTTGCTTTCTGATTCAATCAGGAGATTGAATCAGTTGAGGTAGTTGACCTCGGGCAAGCTAAGATTAGCTTGGGTTAGGTTGTGTGCTGGTGAACCTGTGAAAATCGACTGGGTTCATTGTGATCCTATTGTAAAACAACAAGTTCGAGTTATGATCTTGCAAAACAACTCTGCTGTAATCAGGATAATTATAGTGTGTACCCGAGAGTTGCTTGGGAGTGGATGTAGGTGTAGCTAACACCGAACCACTATAAACCCTTTGTATTTGTCGTGCTTATCTCTTCTCTCTTTTTTTCTTTTTATATTGTGCTCAACATTCATAGCATCACACCCTCTACACTTTACTTGTACACATTCATCTTGAAAAATTAATTTTAATTATAAATTTTTAAAGAACCCAATTCACCCCCCCTCTTGGGTTGCCATCTGGGCCAACAGTCCTTCTCCATTAAACCTGTCAAATATTTTAAGATAATGGTGCAAATATGGCACAATCATTTTAGAAGCATTAGGATGGACCATGGCTAACATAAAAAGGATTAGCCCCTCAATCGTTCAACATAGAATTTACTTAGAGGAAGAAGCCAAGCCTACAAGAGAACCCCAAAGAAGACTTAACCCAGCCATGAAGGAAGTAGTAAGGAAAGAGATCATCAAACTCCTTAACAATGGTATAATTTATCCTATTTCAGATAGTTCTTGGGTAAGTCCTGTTCAAGTGGTGCCCAAGAAGTCAGAAGTCACTGTGATACAAAATGACAACAATGAGTTGGTTCCTACAAGAATTCAAACAGGATGGAGGGTGTGCATCGATTATAGAAAATTAAATAATGCCACTAAGAAGGATCACTTTTCTTTGCCTTTTATAGATCAAATGTTAGAACGATTAGCAAGGCATGACTTTTACTATTTTCTGGATGGATACTCTGGTTACAATCAAATTGCAATAACCCCAAAGAATCAAGAGAAGACAACATTTACTTGTTGATATGGACCCTTCGCATATAGACGTATGTCATTTGGCTTGTGTAATGCACCATCTACCTTTCAAAGGTGTATGATTAGTATTTCTCTGATATGGTAGAATGGTTCCTTGAGATTTTCATGGATGGCTTTTTTATTTTTGGTTCTACTTTTTTTGAATGCCTATATCACCTTAGACTGGTCTTAGAAAGATGCAAGGAAAAGCATCTAATACTAAATTGAAAGAAGTGTCAATTTATGGTGAAGGAAGGTATTGTTCTTGGCTATGTAATTTCAAATAGAGGTATAGAAGTAGACCAAAGTATATTTAATTACAAATCTTCCTCTACCTAAATCAGTCAAAAAAATAAGATCATTCCTTGGACATGCTGGATTTTATAGATCAAGAATTTTAGCAAAGTGGCTCGACCATTGACTAACCTATTAGCCAAAGAAGTCATATTTGACTTCATATCTGAATGTCTTGAGTCCTTTGAATATTTAAAGAGAGAAATAACCTCAGCACCAATCGTTCACCCACCTGTATGGACTCAACCTTTCGAGCTAATGTGATGCATCCGATCATGTCATAGGAGCGGTCCTAGGGCAAAGAATTGATAAGTTACCTCGAGTGATCTACTATGCTAGTAAGACCTTAAATGATGCATAGCTCAACTATTCTACCACTATAAAAAAAAAAAATTTAGCTGTGATATTTGCACTAGAAAAATTTAGGTCTTATTTAGTGGGGTCTCATATAGCCATCTATACTGCACTCTGCCATTAGGCATCTTCTTTCAAAGAAGGATACCAAGGCACGCTTAATTAGATGAATCTTGCTCTTATAAGAATTTGACCTATAGATCAGAGATAAAAGGGTACTGAAAATATAGTAGCTGATCATTTATGTAGGTTAGCGATCACACCTACTGAAGAATGACCTATCAATGAGTTCTTTCCTAATGAACAACTTATGTCTGCCATCATGGAACCATGGTACACCGACATAGTCAATTACTTAGCTACTGGTCAGATTTCGATGCACTGGAATGCTCAGGACAGAAATTAATTTTTCTCTCAAGTAAAATACTTTATTTGGGATGACCCATATTTATTTAAACAATGTCCTGACTTGATTATTAGGAGATGCATCCCAGATCAAGAAGTTAGGAACATTTTATCCTTTTGCCATGACTAAGCTTGTGGTGGTTATTTTGGAGCTAAAAGGACAGCGGCAAAAGTGCTCCAATGTGGATTCTACTAGCCTAACCTATTCAAAGATGCTTATGAATATTAAAAAAGTTGTGTTAGGTGCTAGAAAATAGGTTGGATCATAAAAGAGATATGATGCCTATAAATCCAATATTGATTGTAGAAATTTTTGATGTATGAAAAATTGACTTTATGGGACCATTTCCAAAATCTTTTGGAAACGAACATATTTTGATAGCTATATATTACGTATCCAAGTGGATAAAGGCAATACCTTGTAGAACTAATGATAGCAAAATACTGTAAAATTTCTCAAAGAGCATATCCTTTTTCACTTTGGTATTCCAAGGGCTATTTTCAGTGATCGTGGAACACACTTCTGCAACAATCATTTGCATCACTAATAAAAAAGTATAACATCACCCATAAGATGGCTACACCTTATCACCCGCAAATGAGTGGGTAAGTAGAAGTTTCTAATCGACAAATCAAACAAATCATAGAGAAGACCGTGAGCTCTAATAGAAAAGATTGGTCAGTGAAGCTAGTGAATGCACTTTGGGTGTATTGCACTGCCTTCAAGACCAATTTAGGAATGTCTCCTTATAGGCTTGTATTTGGTAAAGCATGTCACTTGCCAGTAGAATTAGAATATAGGGCAATGTGGGCCATAAAACAATTAAACATGGATTTGGATGCAGCCGGAGACCAGAGGAAATTACAAGTGGATGAACTTGAGAAAATTAGAAATAAAGCATATGAGAATGCAAAAATTATAAGAAAAGAACTAAAACCTTCCACAATGAAGCTATCTTAAGAAAATTTTTTCCTCATGGGCAAAAAGTTCTCTTATATAATTCAAAGCTTCACCTATTTTCAGAAAAATTAAGATTTAGATGGATTGGCCTATACATAGTAAAAGAAGTCTTCCCACATGGAGCGATAGAAATTAAAAATCTAAATAATGGTGCTATATTCAAATTTAATGGACAACGCTTGAAACCATTCTTAGAATTACCCATTGAAGAAGCTGGGGAGGTTATGATCCTATATGAACCAGAGTAAGCCATAACATCTGGCTGAAGACGTTAAACTTAGTGCTTTTTGGGAGGCAATCCAAAATTTTATTTTCTGACCTTTATTTTAGTGATTCTTATTTTTAGAAATAAAAGACTACTCCACACGGTCGCTCCTAACATTACATAAGGCATATCTCGTATAGGTAGTGTTTCTCCTTGTTTTATTCTTCTTACTTCATTGAGGACAATGAAAATTAAGTTGGGGGGTAAGAAAAACCTTTTTAAAAAATATTTTAAAAATACCTTGGCATTTTTTTAAATAATTTCAATTTTTTTATAAATCATATGCTATGAAAGAAATTATTGAGCAAATTTGACTAGGAAAAGGTAATAGAGTTAAAAAGTATTGACTAATTACTATAGAGAGCCAAGAGTAGATTAGCTGGTCAGACTTTTAGTAACCTACTTAGGTCATCTAAAGGCTATTAGCACTTCCATTGCACATGCACACTGACAAGGTAAATTAGGTATTAGTTGTAAGGTCAATTGAAGATTCAATTATTACTAAAATTGGTAATTGATATACACTCCAATGAGAGAAATTTGAATTTAAGGAAAGAGCTATTGCCTGATAAAAAAATAATATATATATATATATAGTCTAAACATTAGTTTTTTCATTGAGTAACTGGGCACCCTCGCCTAAGTAAGTAAGCATTGTTGTTCGCGACAAAAAGTGAGCAATATGAAGATATCGCTAAAAAAATTAATAAATAAAAAAATAAAAATATATATATCAGGAAGTGTGAAAGATATCTCAGGTCATGTGCTTAATTTAAGGGTATATAGAAAATTAACCAAAGTAAGTGATAAATGAAGATACCATTGTTTCTTATAAGCTAGTACCGAAATGTTAAGTACAGCCATCACAAACATAAGTGATGTAGATTTATAGATGAACTCTAAGAAAGTTTCTGATAGTTTTGACTGCAAAATTTACTTCAGAAACTCAATACTTAGTTAGTAATACTGGCTAGCTTCTTTCAACCTTAAGCCTAGATTTAATTTTGCAAAAAGAATTTTAGTGATGCATAGTTTTATTTTAATTACATTGCTAAGGGACTAGCAATGATTAAGTTGGAAGGGTATAATAAATCTATTTATTATCCCAATTTAACCATTAAAATAAATATTATTTACTTTAAATTTATTAAAGAATTGATACTTTTTTATGGATGTTTACATAAAAGGAGTCTATAGATGGAAAGAGCTCGATTTTTGGAGTTCAACGATGTAGATGGCACTCAAATCAGGACTCGGTTTGCCTAAAAAGAAAGAAAGAGATGATTTCACATGATTTCTGATGCAAACTAAGGTAGGTGATGTTGAACGGATGGCTGAGAAATTTTCTTACGATATCTGAATGATCTTGACTCTAACTTTGATTAGGAGGAAGCCTTAAATAAGAAGCTCTATAAAAGGAGGACCTCAGGAAGTAGTTGGAGAAAGGAGTTTTCTACAAAGCTCTTTTTATTCTTTTTTTATTTAAATTATTGTATTTAGACCTGGGAGAGAAAAATTATGAAGGAAATGGTGGCAGCAATGCGTGGCTAGATTCCTTCAACTTGGGACGATGATGAAGCCTGTAATCAGGTTTTATCTTTCTTTTTTTTCTTAATTTCTATGCAATAAAAATTATGCTCTTCTTTATTATATCTTTTGAGTTATTTTTCTGATTGAGGTTTTTGATCTGGCATACACGGCCTGTACCCTCTATCAACGAATCGTGATCTCAAGATATGGTACGTTCCTAAGAGAGACAGATCGTAGTATGATAGATTAGACCCTTAATCTTGCAATTATTAGATAATTTATACTCTAAGCGAATGTGCCGTGATCTTCTGATACGGTCCGTGCCTGACAAGAGATAAATTATTCTAATTTTAAATTTATAAAAATTATTACTATTGCAACATAAAGAAAGAAAATAAAACCTATTTGCTCAGTGGATTCAGTTGCTTCTCTTGCTATCTTGATTTTCATTAATTAATTAGTTGTTATCTTTTAATAACCACTATTCTTAATATAATCCTCTACAGTTATTTTTTTTTCTTTTTCATAAAATAATTGCTCTTGATCCCCGAGGATACGATTCCGATTCACGACTAGCTATAGTAGTGAGTAGGTTTTATTTTTGACCGCCAATGGCAGTGATCAATCATGCCCTTCAATTTATAGCTATTTCTACTGTCAACCATAGCCTCAAAATTATTTAGCTTGAAATTTCTAATGCATCATGTATTAGGCCACAATTTGTCCAAATACTAACAGAAATAGTGAACATAGATAATGCATCAACATACTCTAAAGGAAAATAAAGGTGTGCATAAAGGATACTTGTATCAGGATTCACATCAAAATATCCGGTTGTTAGCGGTCACATATCATAATAAAAAGCATTGGATATTGGAATCAGAGGAATTTACCGTCTAGAAACAAGATTGAGATAGGAGCAGAGATGATGAAAGGTAAAGGGAGGGAAGAAGGGACCAAAGAGAGAGAGAGAGAGAGGTGGCAATGAGGAAAATATGGTTCAGCGGGCTTATTATAAATATTCTATTCCCAGTGTTTTTATAAGGAACATAGCCCCACTACCACATAAATTTAATTAGACTGCGTCTAAAAAACGTAGTCTTTATATATAGACTACGGTTAAAAGTATTTTAAAAACGTAGTCTTTTTGAGTGTAGTCAAAAATATGAGCATAGTTAAAAGTCCCTAGTTTAGACTACGTTTTAGACATAATTAAAGGTCAAAAAAAATGTAGTCTCTAAATACATTTAGACTACATTTTTATCAGAAATTATTGTTAAAAGTCAAAAAAACATAGTCTTTAAATACATTTAGACTACATTTGTATCAGAAATTATAGTTAAAAGTCAAAAAAATGCAGTCTTTAAATACATTTAGACTACATTTTTGATCAGAAATTGTAGTTAAAGGTCAAAAAATCATAGTCTTTAAATACATTTAGACTACGTTTTTATCAGAATTATAGTTAAAAGGCAAAAAATGAAGTCTTTAATACATTTAGACTATGTTTTTATCAGAAACTGTAGTTAAAAGGCAAAAAATGAAGTCTTTAAATACATTTAGACTACTTTTTCATCAAAAAATATAGTCTATTATGTACATTTAGACTACGTTTTGATATTGAAAATGTAGTATAATACCAATTCTGTTATACAAACATATACTTTTAATTCCAAAAAAAATTTAAAAATATTGAATTGAAACATCCAAGACTGTCATATAAATATCCAATACTGTCATCATACAAACATATTCCAAAAAATCTCAAATACATTGAATTAAAATATCCAATTTTCTTTAATATTTCTTCGATGCTAAATCTCAAATACATTTAGTGCCAATTTTCTTCAAATGAAACCTTGCAAGTACTCGACCCATTCTCTATGCATAATGTCGATCTCTTCTTGTTTATAAGTTTTCTTCTCAGCAAACTGCATATATACACATAAGTTACTCAGAAAAGAGCACTAAATGATACATGACACAAAAATCTAAAACCATAAAAGGTACTACTTATATATATGAATCATGTACGCAATAATAACCTACCTTTTCATTAGTTGAAATGATATGATTCTCAATGATCTCCTTCATATACATAATGACATAATAGCCACATTCAACACCTGATGGTTGCTTAGGATACTTGAAAGATGAATTTAAAAGTTTTTATAAGACTTAAACAAATAAGATCTAATTTTATAAATTATAAAAAAGAATGTGCAAATCAATATACCTTAACTGACTCCCAAGTAAGTGTTTTTCTTGCAACTCGTTCAACTTTAGCGTTGTATATTTGAGTGCACTGATATAGCAAAGTATAATAATAGTGTGAGACTCAAATGATATAAACCAAACAAATTACTATAAAATTAAAAAGAATAGATTCAATGCTTGATCTGACGCTTGCTCTCAGACTGAGAGCTAGTTGTAAAATGTTCTCTAACTTTTTACGGATCACACGTTCATCTACGGTGCCAACAACAATTGATGGGATCAGTATTGATGGTTTGGTCTGATATAATCAAAGCTATAGCAACTTCCAAAGGTTCATAAACTGCAATGAAAATTGTCCTATCGATTCACGCCAAGAATCAGGTTTGGAAATCAATCTCACAAAGTTTTGTCAGCTGCTGTAACTTGTATATTCGTCAGATTACCCATGGGAGATCCACATTATCCTCTGGCTTCTCAAAGACAACGTCTATCTCATGTAAGTCATCAGATTTGACCCTATGAAATTCGGTAACAATGTTCTACCTTTAAGATGAGCTTGCTGTGTGGTCTCCTTTATGAAGACATTTAGATTTTAAATTGTTGATCCAATGAAAATTGATATTCATTAATCTTCTGTAATCTAATTGATCCAGGAAGTATTGATTATTCTATAGAACAACAGCGGCAGCAGCAATGATTTACAATAATTGACAAACATTAAGAACAAAAGGAATAAAAAAAATTACCAGGTGCACAGTGCTTATAAATAATGATATTGCTTTAGAAAAAATCATTTCGTAAACTTTCAGGACAAGATGGCAGGATCAAAACATGATGACGGTGGTGGACGAATGTTTAGGTTTCAGACAAAAGAAGAAACTCAAATTACATTTGACTCAATACACTTTCTTTTCTTTCTCTAATTAAGCACTGAAGAGATTTGGAATATTTAATCATGACTGATATAATTGTCTTATGTCTAGCCTATTGTCCGAGCTTGTATTAAATCTGAATATGTGCATGTTATGAGAGTCAAAGCATAAAATACTGTCAAATCTAGAGTCCTTATTGTAAGGGACGGGACTCAGAGCATAAAGCTACCAGTCTCAATCTCCAGCTTAAGTTAGGAGTCGAAATGAATGTAGTTATTAGATTACAGCATTATAAGACACCTTGGGTGAAAAAAGTAATACCTAAAATTTAGAGTAATAATGATGATAACTATCACTGTTAGATGGTCAACAAGCTGCTCATATCAGTATCAGAACTCACTGTAATAATTTAACCATACGGAAGCAGGATGGTCTAATTGTTATTTGAGAAAATCAAAGTAAGTGGAGAAGTTTAGGTGCTATGGGACTAGCAGCATCATGCTGCTGCTTGAATTGGAGAAATATGGACCAGGCATGCTTTAAATGAATGATACATCCATCTATTTATGATAAAATAATGAGGCAGCAGAAGTATGTCACGGATCAGATACCTGATTGGTCCAAATGCAACCTAGAACTTAACATGAAGGTCAATAGATAAATATCTAATTGGAACTCCTTTTAATATTTGAACAATAGCATACCTCTACAGTGGGCATATCCATCGCCAACAAACCTTACACCTCGCACAACAGGGCACTCGCATACCCTTCCACGGAAAGTGTCCTGTATTATGATAAATTTGATGCAAAATTATGGCACAACACACAGATTCAATACATTAAGAATGATAATGCATAACCAAACAAATACCCTGCAAGCAGTGATATTTTCAGCCTTATCTTCCCAGCATCCACCATTGTTTTCTAAGCACTCATTTGTCTCTATCTCTGCAAAATCAACATCAAATAAGAAAATAAATACAAATTCATCTCCTACACTTATTCATGAGATCAGCAACAGAAGACAAGCAACAAATAGCAGAAAGAACTTAAAGAAATCTCAGCCACCTTCATTCAAACAAACTGCTGGCTCAGTGGTCTCCTGGAAACCTGCACAGATTGCTTTAAGCACAACAACCTTGTCCAGCTTACCTAAAAACAATTAATGATTTAAAGGAATGCTCAACAAATTTCTACAGAACCACTGTGTGCACATCATAATTGTTTGAAAAACACACCTCTGTATTGTCTATTGTTAATAACAAGAGTGGGCAATATGGTAACATCCCCACGAGAATCCTTCCCAATCTAAGCTTAGAAATTGTAAGAGATAAGTATAAATCTGGTAGACAAATAAGGCCATGGACATGATTAAGATAACCTACTACAAGAATGTCAACTTTACCTGTGCAACTTGTTCAGCCTTGAGTACTGGGTTTTCTTCATCTGCATCTGGATCTCCAACACATTTATTTACCTTCTTGAGATCAATGCCTGAAAAAACCATCAAAAATCATCAGACTCTGCTTTAATAGCACAGATCTGCTTTCCCTGATTAGTAAAGCAACCTACCAAACAGTATAGAAAATAGGAGGAACTGTCAAACTTACCCAGTGATTGAATTACTTTTTCAGCACATTCCTTTGTATATTTCTTTTCCTTCATTGGGCACCTGATCGAGAAGTCAGTCACATAATCCCACCACAGCCAAGGTTTTCGAGTTTCATTTGCAACCTTAAATATGCAGATCTGGCGCAAGTTTTGGATGACAACATCTTTCCCATCATAACCTCTGCTGAAGTCCTGTTCTGGATCAGGGGCACAATATCTGCCATTGTTGATGCACTGCGATTTGCACTGTTTGCTCAGAATAAATGCTTTAGGACAGTACCAAGTGATGTAATGTCGCCGAGCAACCCTCAGGCCCGGCGAGGCGGAGAGCACGCCGCCGGGCCTGAACCAACGCGGGAGCTGGTTTGGCTCCCGCACAGGAGAAGGGCCACCGTGGCCCTCTCCTCCGCTCTCCCTCGTCCGGTCCCCCACCGGACGCCACTCCAGGTGCCGGTGGGGCTGCCGGCCGCGGCTCAGGCCCGGCAGCCGCCGAACCCCACGCTGGCACCCCTCTTGCCCTCTCTCTCTCTCCGATCCTTAGATTTAAAAAAAAAAAAAAATTACCTGCAATTGAATCTCAGCCTAGTGAAGAACAAACCCTAATCCTGCCTGATGATGAAGTCCTTGTAAACGAAATCCTGATCAATGATGTGGAGTCTCCTCAACCTTAATCCCGCGTGGTCGGTGGTGGAGTCTCCACAAACGAAACCCTAGAATAAAATTGCAGATGGAAGAAAGAAATTTGATTTTGGTATCGCGAGGGTTTCGTTTAGGAAAAGGAGGGAAGTGAATTAGGAGGGAAATTATATTAGACTACGTCTTAATTAAGAATATATTAGACTACGTCTTAATTAAAAATGTAGTCTTTTATATTATAAAATATTAAAATCGTAGTCTTTTTATATTATCAGATAATATAAGACTACGTCTTAATTAAAAATTTAGTCTTTTATATTATAAGATATTAAAAATGTAGTCTTTTTATATTATCGGATAATATAAGACTACGTCTTAATTAAAAACATAGTCTAAAATATATTATCAGATAATATAAGACTACGGCTTATTTAAAAACGTAGTCTTTTTATATTATCATATAATATAAGACTACGTCTTAATTAAAAACGTAGTTTTTTTATATAAGACTATGTCTTATTTAAAAATGTAGTCTTTTTATATTATCAGATAATATAAGACTACGTTTAAATAAAAGATGTAGTCTTTTAATTTATGAAAATATAAGACTATTTTTTTACGAAAAACGTAGTCTTTTTCCTAAAACCTACTGTAGTCTATTTAACTTTTTGTAGTAGTACCCTAATGGAAGGACAAAAGGATACACACACAATTTATAGATAAGAAAGAATTAAAGCAATTTTGAGAACCACCTTAGCGAGAAAATCAACAAGCTGTCCCTTAGCATTGACAAATGGAAGATGTACTCCTTAGCAACCTCCTCTCTTATGAAAAGAAACTCTGAGCTAGATTATGCCTTGTTGCAACAAAAATTTGTGATACTCTGCACTCGAAGCCCAAGACGAGTAAATATTTTTCCACCAAAGCAACTTGAGTGCCCTATATGCCGTAGACTTATACACAGCCTTTAGAATTAATTTGTCCATTACAAGCTACAACAAAGAATATTAAGCCCGCATATTTAAATGGTTTGAATTTTAGAAACCAACTACCGAGAAAAATAAATCTTTACAAATGACCAGTGCTATGAAGAAAATACAGGGCCAAATTCTAACATATTTCAGAGAATTTGGCACAACAAGAATAAGATAACAAGATTTCAAGATGAATCATACAAAAATATTGTACATTAAAACATTTCAAATGCACACAAAAGATGTACAAAAAACTTACTCTGTTCATTTCTCGTTCATAGCTAATATACTTATGTTCTCTCAACATGTGATAGCCACTAATTCCCATTATCCACATTATTATTGACATTGATAATGTATAGTCTAAAATAGCATGAGGTAGTAACCATGCTACTCATGGGCACATGTCAACAAAGGTTCAAAAGCTTGCAAGTATTGGTTTTAGTCTGAATAGGTTGATTTCAACAATATGCAGCTATGGTTCCGTAACCAACTAAAAGTATGTGCACGATAGATTACTAACAAATAGAAAAAGAAAAAACATAAGAAAAAAAAAAAGTAAGAAAAAACATATTAGACCTCATTTGGAAATATAATATATCATCGAGGTTGTTAGCATCTTAGCACTTTGGTTGGGGAGATATCCCAAGTTGGACTCAGAATGAGCCAACCCGAATGTTAATTCTGATAAAATAAGAAACAAAAAAGAAAAAGAAAAACTACACAAGTTACATCATTGTTATTAAAAATATGAAGCTTGACAATAGATTGGAAAGGTGGCACTCCCACTATTATTATTATAAAAAGAAATAGGGTTATACTATTGGTATTAAAGTGTAAGGAGCTTCAGAAGAAATGTTTAGGAAATACATGTGATGCAATGGTGTTAGCTTATGCATGCAAAGGGATCAGAATTGTATCAGCTACAAAGGACACTTCAAACAAGATTAGAGCACTTGATTAAAATATCCTAAGAAGGAACCGTATATTTAGCTCTACTGTGATATGAAATTATAGCACAAATGTTCTAATTGTTATCATCAATAAACATAAATAATTAGCTATAAGGAAATGGTGCAGACATGTTTGTAGGACAGGAGACAAGCAATAAAGCTTGACGTTTTCAGCTGAATAAAATGGCAACCAAATGGGGACATAAAATTCCCATTAACTTGACATGGAACATTCTCAGCATTATATTTTAATACCAAGTTAAAACTGAGCAAAAGAAAGCACTAATTAAACTAGAATGCATTAAGGAAAAAATAGCACAATAAGGTATATAAACTACTATTTTATCTTTCTAACTCTACATGTTGGCCCAGATGGCAACCCAAGAGGGGGGGTGAATTGGGTTTTTTAAAAAATTTAACTCTTTTAAAAAATTAGATTGATGTGAAAGTGCTCAAGTGAACTGAATTAATTAAAGCTAAGCACAAATAAAGAAGATAGAGGAGAGAGATAAATCCACGGCAAACACAAAGATTTTATAGTGGTTCGGTGTATCCAACACCTACGTCCACTCCCAAGCAACACTTGGGTCCACATTATAATCCCACCGATTACAGTCGAGTTGTTTTACAAGCTCACAACTCCAACTTGTTTATTTTACCCGGGATCACAATCACTACAAGAAATTTAAAATATTGCGACGCCAAAATGCGTCGCTATTGCGTCGCTATACCATGTTTAGCGACGCAATAGCGACGCAATGATGGCGTCGCTCAACTCCCCTCGCAATACTCTTTTGTCGCAATTGTGTCGCAATATTGCGACGCAATTGCGACGCTCTGCGACGCATAAATTGCGTCGCAATAATAAAAATTAAATTTTTAAAAAAATTAATTATTAAATATTGCGACGCATTAATTGGGTTGCAATATTAATAATTAATTTTTAAAAATTACAATCTGTTAATAAATATTGCGATGCATCAATTGCATCGCAATAATAAAATTAAATTTTAAAACAGAAAAATTAATTATTAATATTGCGACCCAATTAATGCGTCGCAAGATTTAATAATAATTTTTTTGTTTTAAAAATTAATTTTTATTATTGCGACGCAATTTGATGCGTCGCAATATTTATTAACAGATTTGTAATTTTTAAAAATTAATTTTAAATATTGCGACGCAATTTGATGCGTCGCAATATTTATTAATAAATTTTTTAAAAAATTAATTATTAAATATTGCGACGCATTTTTATGCGTCGCAGAGCGTCGAAAATTTTTTTTAAAAAAATATTTAAATGATTAAAAATTAAAACGATTAATAAAATTTCGTTAAATCTAAATATTGATACAAACATTTTCACTCAATCCAAACAATAATAAATTTCAAAAAATAATTTATATATTAAAATTTAAAAGTTTTTACAACATAAAAAAAAAAAAATACATCAAGAATCTGAATGATCACGTGAAGGCTGTGGAGGCTGTGGAGGCTGTGGAGGCTGAAGACTGCGACAAGCGTCTAACTATATCCCGCAAATAGTGCATCTCATCTCGCATGTCAGCAACCTCCTGATCCCGGCCTCGCATACGATCCTCAAAATCCTGCTCGTAATCCTGGCGAAGCTCCTCTGCAATAGATCTGCGAAGCTCCTCTAAACGCTCGGGAGGAAGATCAGCAGCAGGAACTCGCGAGCTGGAGGCCTGATGGGAAAAAAATGTCGAAGCTCTAGTGCCCATACCATAGACCCTGCGGTCTCGTGGCTGGGCACCAACAGCCTCCAAAAACACACGTCGACTCTCATCTGCTGAGAGTTCGACGGGCGTCTCCCATCAGTAGAGTCGACCTGTGATGCCTGGGATCGAAGCTCGTCGACTCGTGTCTTGAAATTATGAAATCAATAATAAATGAGTTAATAAATTTCTAGAAATAAAATTTTAAAAATTAAACAGATACTACATAAATCTAATTTCTTACCGCAACCTCCCGTGATCGGTATCGACCCAGGAGCCGTCCCTCCTGGTGTGTGTCGCCCTGAATAGACGAAACTCACCAGGATCTCCGCCCTCCTGCTCAGTCTATAACAATAAAAAAATGATATTAATAAAAATATTTGTAAAGAACTAAAATAGTAATTAAAAGATTTATGTTTTCTTACCATACACCGTCTGTGCTCCTGAATCGAAATGGAGCCCGATGTATGACAGGAGAGACCCGTGCCACGACCGCCCTTCTCAGATCGGCGGTTCGTGCTGGCTGATGCGGACCTCCTGCGCCAGCCATCGGACTCCCAGGCCTGCTGCCACTCGTGCCAAATACCCTCTGGCACGTGCGCAGGACGCTGACCCGACGACCTCCAACGATGAAGCATGTCGGAGTATCGGCGTCGCGTCAGAGCCTCCCATGCTGCCCTAATGGCATCATGGGTGGCAGGATCCCACGTAAATTTTTTCTGCATTAAAATAAACAGTTAGTTTCTGAATTTATTAACTTTAAAGAATTATATATCACTGCTAAATTGTATTTAATAAGTTTACCTGAAACTCAGAAAAATAAAACTCCCTCGTGGCCGGCGATACGTGGCGCCAATCGTAGCCACTGGGATCTGCACGCCTCTGAAAAACGGCGCTGATGTGGCTGGAGACATGATGCTGCTCAATGAATCTGTTAAAAAAATGCAAGTTTATAAGTTAATGACTTAAAAACATTAACAAATATTTGTAATTAATATACTTACATCCCCTGAGCATCAAGTCGAAGTAAAGTGCGGCCGAAGGCGGAAGAACTCTCGGAGGTCTGTGCCGATCGGTAGATGGTAATACTGCTGCAGAGGTCGAAGGCTGCGCCTCTGCTGGAGATCCAAACTCTCCATCTCCGACGCTCATGTGATCTGATGTCGAAGGATCCAAACTACGTCTCTGCTCACCCAATCTATCGTCGGTAGATCTACCTCTGCCCCTCATACTGAAAATACTAAGGATTCACACAATTAAATTACGATTAATGATTGACTATGTACGAATTTAACACTTATAAAAAAAAGTTAAATTTTAAAAAACCTTTATGTTTAATCGTTGTCATTTGTTTCGTGAAATGTTGGTTCAACATCCGATGCCGTATCGGATTGCGAATCAGTTTCATTATCGGAAGGAAACCGAACATTTGCATCCGCAATTTCTTGGACATCACCACTGGATCGATAAGTGATGTTTCAGGAGCTCTTGTGTCGTCCTCAATTGCATGCAGTTCCATCTCATCCTCTTGAAATGCAGGGCACTCGGCGGATTGACTTGATGAACTCTCCTCTAATACGATTGTTGAACGTGGGACGATTTTAGAAACGGCCCACCAATCTCGCTTGTCGTTGCGCAAACTTGGATATCCGCAGTAAAAGACTTGCTGAGCTTGGGATGCAAGGATGAATGGGTCATATTCTGCAATCTTCGTCGATGGTTCACTTCAACCAAATTATAGTCGTTATGAACCCTTTTGCCCACAGGAATTATCGGATCGAACCAATCACAACGAAACAATACGGTTCGTTTTAAAGGCCAACCGGGATATTCAACTTCAACCACCTCTACTAACTTTCCATAATAATCCTGCATATTTGCTCCAACACTTTCTCCTTTTACACACGCCCCAGTTCTGAGTGCCTCTTGAAGCTGCTAATCGTTCAATCTGAAATTTGTACCCATTTACAAAATAGCCAGTAGAGGTTGTTACGGTCTTCAATGGCCATTGCGATAGACATTTAATGAAAATATTGTCGGTTGTCGACCATGGACCGTTGACCTATAAATTAATAAGCTATTGACATCCAATTCAAAAATAATTGCCATTATCGAAATTGATTGAGTGATACTACTCACAAATTCATAAAACCAGTAAGCAAACTCCGTTTCTAATTTCTGCCCAATTGCAACTTGACTGATGTCGGGATTCATCTGTCGTTGTCTATCACAAAACATCCTTATGGGATGAAAAGGATGAAAACTACTGTTAGAAATTAAATATTATGGTATATTATTATATAAATTTAAATTTTCAATTTAGCATTGAAGTATACACTTACTCAATATATGGATCGACTTCTCGACAGTTCATTAGGATGTAATAATGTGCTGCATTATACTCCATATCGCTAAGATTCTTGACTTCTGCCCACCAAATGAACGGCCGATAGCTTTAAAAATTGATATTCTACCGTCATTAGCTTCTGCTTCGTCCACACATACGTCATCGTTACGACCATGATTTCGGCTCCTCGTGTGGACGTGACCCTCAAAGTAATGCGAGGCAAAAGCTGAAACTTCTTCGACCAAGTGTGCATTGCATATAGAACCTTCAACCCTTGCCTTATTACGCACATTATTTTTTAACTTCTTAAGATACCTATATGTAAAGTTGCAACAAAAATTAACGAATTTTTCAAGCAATGAAATAATATTTCAAATGTCAACATATCTTAATGATGTATATATTTACCTCTCGAATGGATACATCCAGCGATACTGCACAGGACCAGCTATGCTCGCTTCGTATGGCAAGTGAACCGGTAAATGCTCCATTGAGTCAAAAAAACTGGGAGGAAATATTCGCTCAAGCTTGCATAAAATAATTGGAATTTCCTCCTCAAGCCTTGCCATTGATGCAGAAGTAATGACTGCGGCAGATAACTCCTTGAAGAATAAGCTGAGCTCCGTAATTGCCTTCCAGACATGTTGCGGAAGCAACTCACGAAAAGCTATAGGTAATAATCGTTGCATGAAAACATGGCAGTCATGGCTCTTCATGCCAAACTTGAGCTTATGCATGTCCACACACCTACCGATATTTGAGGCA